>CATIWQ010358967.1:0-22524 GCA_949673415.1 Euphorbia schlechtendalii
GTTTTCACAAAAACTCTTATTCTTAATCTCAAACCTTTGCAAAAATCAAGTTTTCTCTGTTTTCCAAAATCAAGCACTATTCTTTCTTTCTTGATTTCAATGGCTCCTAAGAAGTCTACAGCAACTTCATCAAAGAGGAAATGTAAAATGGTAAATCAACAAAACAAAGTTGGTTGTCCCTTTCTAATTTATAGTGACGAGGAAGTGGAAAGATACTTGAGAATCAAGAACTTCGATTTTCACGGTATGCTTTTCTACGATCCTACTTTTGCTATTGATGCTAGGATTCATGCAAAAGTAGAGGAGTATTTCTCGCTATTTGGATTGGAGAAGTTTGTGAATTTGCGATTTCCTTTTATCGAAGAATGGGTTCTCGAATTCTTGGTTACTGTTCCTGATGGTGGTAATATCTTGAAGATGAAATTCAGGAATGAAGGAGAAGAATATAAGTTTACAATGATGGATTTAATCAAGTGGTTTGGTTTGGGAGAGAATTTTGATGAAATTGAAAAAGATGAAGATTACGAGTTGATAGATATTTGGACATAATTAATGGGATTGGATCGATATGATGTCAAAAATTCGTCAAACAAGAACATCCGAAGCAATAGTCTTCTCTACCTTCATAAGTTTATTTCTCAAAGTCTTTTGTTTCGACCTAAAACAACTATCAATTAAGGACTTGGAAATATTGGAGTGCGCAGTTTCGCAGTTTCGACCAAAGTTTTCGATGTATATTTTGGAATCCATCACTAGTCTAACCACACATAAAAAGTCTAGAGTTGGAGGTGCAAATACGATTTGTTGGATAATTTTGGGAGCGAAAAATCAATTACCATACCAATATAATCCAATGGAGAAATTTAATTTTATGGGAGGAGTGTATATGAAGAGAGAAGGATTTGTTAAAGAAGAAGTAGGAAAATTTACATTCCTACCATATGAAGTAAGGATAAGAAAGCTTAAACCGACTCAAGAGTCTACTACTCGAGAAAACCAACCAGATAAAGTGGATGTTGAGGAAGTTCAATTCGAGAGTGGTAATTCATGACAAGCCTTGGGAAGTACAAGTGACACTTGGAGAGGAAAGTTCGTAAAAGATGTTAACCAAGCATGCCTAGACATTGCCTCCATACAGTAAGATGTTTATCAACTGACAAAAACCAACATTTCATTGAACCGAAAGTTGAATACATACTTCAGAATGCAAAATTTGGATATATCTCCGAGTCCACCAAATTCAAGTTCTGAGGAGTAAAACGGGTTCAATTTCTTTCCTTTATTTTATTTTAGTTGTGTGTTTAAATTTTTATTTTTATAATGTCTCACAATGAGGACATTGTGTTCTTTGATGTGGGGGGACAATTGTAAAAATCCCGTAAAATCCAAAAAAATTGAAGAAAATAAAAAAATCGAAAAATTTGAAAATTTTTCATGATATTTTTGTTAGTTATACATTATCATTTCTTATACTTTACTAACATTTATCCAAGGTTATTGTGAGTGTTAGGTATTTACAAGTTTGATGTTAGTGCACAACATTTATCTATTTAGCAAGGATGAGTGGTAAGTAACATTCGAGAGCAACATTCCAAGTAAGTTTCGATATATATTTCAATGCAACATGAATTAGTATAAGTTATATAGTTTTAAATTAATGCTTCCGATTAGTTTAAGTAGAGTAATATCTAATGATATTCGTACTATGAGTTTTACATGCAAATCTCGAATAAGTCCTATAAGTATTGAGTGTGTTTAAAGTGTTAGGAAACTCTAGCCATAATACTTTGAAATTGATCAATAAAGGATGAGGGTATTAAAGAAAAATCAAAAGAAAGAGAGGATAACCAATGAGTTACGCAAAAGGTGAGGAATGGTACGGAGCAAAAACTACAACCATTCATTGAGTAAAAAAAAGAAAAGAAAGCAGAGCACGAAAAATGGGTGCAAAGTACAAAGTACTTCAAAAGCATATACTTAAAAGAAAAAAAATGAGAGAGTGGTATGGAGCATAAAATGCAACCACTGAGAGTGTTTTAGCATCCTAGGTTACCTAAAAATTCCTTGAGAGAAATTAATCAAAGAGTGCTTTCTATGTCCTTTATACTTTTTACTATGCTTAAGAGAAGGTAATATTCGAGTATGCATTTAATGCTTATATGAAGATGCGATTCTGTTGACTCTCCATTAAGAGCAAAGGTATGCAACTAAATTATATAAATAGCACATTACTAATTTGTGGGAAATTTCAAACTTCTACTTGAAATCTTTTGCAACGTGGAATGTGGTATTCATTGCAATAGTCTTTCGCCAAATGAGGTACGAACTTGTTTATCAATTTATACACTTCTGTTGAATTTACCTTGAGGATAAGGCAAAAGTTAAGTGTGGGGGTATGATAAGTGTATAATTACACTTATTTTCATATTAATTTTATACACTAAACACAATAGTTTAAGTCATTTTTATACTTCATATAAAAGATTTCACGTGGTATGTAGTTGTTTTTTATGCAAATGCAGATACTAGGTAAATCTTGGGAGTAAAATAATCTAAAGTGGAATTCTATGAAAAAAGATTGAAAAAGGTGCAAAAAGGTGCATGGAACTTAATGATTTGGCTTTGGATCAAAGCTATCAAAGATAGGCGAAGTTACAAGGAGAATTCTAAAGAAAAATGAAATTCACGGTCGCGACAATCATTCGCGTTCGCGACTTGTTCTTCTTCAAAGCAGAAAATTTCCAATCAAAGATTCACGGTCGTAACTTATATATCACGGTCACTACTTGGATGGTTTTCTAGTTTAATCTTCTTAACTACCAACCCCTAGATAAGGACGATCAACCGCCATCAACTACCAACGAATAGACACCTATAAAAAATCAACCAGTCATGAAAAGGTGCACATCCATTTTGGATTAGATTGAAGCTTCTCAACCAATCCCAATGAAGTGATGCAATCTTTCACCAAAGGACACAACTCTTCGTTTGGATAGACGCAACCCTTTGAACTCTATAAATAGGGCTCCAAACCTAACAATTTCAGTCAATGAAGAGAGTGCAGCATTAGAGTGCAATTATAGGGTTACGTATAGTGTGTGTAGATAGAGAATTCGCTACATTCATAAGTGTTAGCAAGAAAATGTCTAAGTGATTCGAATCCTTGTATCGATCATTAGATTTCTCTATATTTTAGAGTGATTGTTGTATAAGTGTACTTGCAAATGACTTATTAATAAAAGTTTTTGTTCTTCAATATTCATTTGCTTGATATTCGCAAAGAATAACATCCTAGCGGAGGTTCTATACGGGCCCAGATAGAATTTAAAGTAGACGCATGAATTACGGGAATTGACGACTCCCATTAAAGATTGGATACGGTTTGATCAACTTTATATTTCACTAACATACCTTACAACTTTGCTTTGCTTTCTACTTATACTTTCTATTTCGAAGTTTATGATATGTCTATGTGTCATAATGCGTATTTCATGTTAAGTCTTTTATATTAATCAAGTTATATGCATTGGAGTTGATTTTATGAGTAGTTTCGGGGTTAACAATATCGTGTATTATCATTGGATCTATGATATAATGCTATTTAGTGAGCTAACATTTTTGGAATGGTAACTTGCTAAATGTGGCTATGTGAGAGTGACTCGTATTAAGCATAGTATTGACGTTGTCCAGGCTTATATAATTGTCTTAATTCATTTACACTAGGTTTAGAAAAGTTATTTCATGTGTTGCTCTGCGGTGAATAATTGAACATCTTTGTGTTTTGAACCGAGTCTATTAGATTAGTCTAGTGAATTGTAACATCTTTGTTGAACACACATGTTTTCTCTACTAAACTTATTTCATAGGGAAAATCTATATAATTAGAATCTCTAGTCTTCCATACATATATCTATCCATTCTCCATTCTAATCCTCCCAACTAAAATCCAAAAATATTTTATTTTCTTTATTCTATCTTCTTTATTGATCTTTAGACTTGGTTCATTCCCTGTGGGTTCAATATCTTTTAAAAGTACATCGCAATTGTATACTTGCAGTTATCATCATTTTTCTATTTGATAAGAGGTACTGACAACACCTATACTTTATGTGAACAAGTTTTTGACACCATTAATATATAGCCAAATCTTGCGAACAAATTATTAAACTTAACAGTAGAAAAGTGGCTAACAACCGGCAGTAAATGGAATGGGGTAACTACGTCGACTCCATAAACAAACTCCGCTAGAAGAAGTAGAGCTACCATAGAGGGCCATGCTATATGAGAGCTGGACGTAGTCTCGCACCAGCCAAGAACAGCCTCGACTCGAAAACCTTCGATGTCAAGAGGAGCTGATAGAAAGTGCCTGCTAGACTCCAAGTTCTACAAGCCTTGTAGCTTATCCTCGCCCTCAAACTAAAAAGAAGGGAAAGAAAAAGATAGCCTCACTGGGAATAACAGGGTCAGGTTCTTTAGAAAGGGAAGCCCCAGGATAGCATGATATTCCTCGACCATGGGACAAATCTCGAAGTCTACAAAGTGAAAGACATGGGTAGCAGGGTCCCAGAACTTCAGGGCTGCATAAATAAAGGCCATGTTTACAGGCTTGGAAGCAAAATATTGAAGATACCATAGCCCAAAACTCTCAAGCCTTTGCCAATCAGGCCCCTGGATGGTGCGGAGAAAGGCCCTAAGACGCTCATTATGAGTCGACGTCGGTGAAAAAAGAGCTAAAGGAAATCCCTCAAGACCGGTGTTGCCTACACAAGTTAACCACATACATTAGCATAACATATTCATTCATTCACACATATAAGGAATTCATAAACACGTAAGCATATTCATAAAACAAAAACACAGCAGGTGAAAACCCGACGCGCAACAGCCAAAGTCCTATTTTCTTTTATAAAATCTGAATCTTTTTTGAAAAGTTTACAAAAAAAGCTATCTAAAAGATCCAATTTGAAAAGAAAGAAAATAAGAGCTCCTAAGCGCGCCCTACGCCTATATGCCATCTCCACCCACCGGGCACGATGGTAAATATCTCAAAATCCTCAGGACATAGGCTCACAGATGCATCATCGATCGGACCAAATGCGGAAGGAGGTTGTGGAGCATGAAGAAAGTCGGTGTCTTAATCAAGAGTAAGTAGCAGCCTAGTGTCTGGCTAGTAGAGTAAAGCATCAAGGTCCAATATAAGAGACTAAGTAAAACCCAAGGTAGTAGCTCGCTCATCTGCTCGAGCTTGCTCTGCTGCAGTATTCTGCCACAACAACTCTTGATACTAAGCCTCTAAACCCTAAAAGCGAGAGTCCAAGCACTGATAGCAAGCATCCAACTCCTAGTAACTGGTCTCTCAGCTGCGGTAACGAGAACCCAAATCCTGGTGGCTAATATCCAATGATTGGAAACGACTGTCGAGCTCCCTATAACGTTACTTGAACTCATCATCCTCGTAGTCGTCGCTTGCAATCATAGAAACATACCATGAAAATCATATCCATGTACATAAAAACATAACATTTCATGCACAACATATGACAGGTTAGAAAAGGAACATACGTGAGTGATCCCGTCCTGCGAGCACATCATATCCCTTAAAGCAAGGGAATTTCTGGCCACTTGGTTTATCTCCTCACGTATAACCTGCAAAAAAAAGAATAAACAAGTGTTAGAACACCCTGAAACTGCTACACTAAGGTTGAGGGTAAGGCATTCAATCAAAAACTCACATGAGTGGTGTCAGAGTATCATAGGCTAATGTGTGGTAGCTCAAAGGGAGAGACACCTGTTGCGGGGTCCCCGTGAAACCAATCAGAAAAAAAGAGGAGCCAAGGGGAACTATGAAACCTCCCCTCAATAATGCCAGAGGAAGATGAGCTCATAGCCCCGGCCGAAGCATTCAAGTCAGGAACATGAACCCTCTTCTATGAGACCTCCTACGAAGATAAACAAACGATTAGAAATAGGATCAATATAAACAAAATGATTAACACATTTTATACTCGACAGCCTACACCGGTGCAGTTAGCTCTCGCACTAGAACCATCAACTCCCTGACTCCCACCTCGTGCAGGAGGTCGCATTTCCTCAAGATAAGTCGATGTATGAAGTGGGAGCAACCTCTCCCAAATGAAAGACACATAATCGCCACGCTGGCCGAAGGGCCTCACACTATTCTCCTCAAGAAACAACCACCTCTCCTCGAGATCGGTAATGACTTAGTGTGCCCAGAATAGTCCTGTTGGAGATGGGGAGGAATGCATCTATTAGATGTGATAGTCTACTAGAACTAGATGGGCCCACCCAGGTACCACTCACGGGTCCTGGATCTCTCAAAAATAAAAAGGCAGCTGTCCACCTCCCTCCGGATCTCCTTCGCCATGTGATAGCTAGGGAATCCCCTCTAGGGGTTGCAATCCACCTAAAAGAAAAAACAGCAAAGTTAAAACAGGGTGAGTCTTAGGTAAAGGATGAATGTAATCATATCTACCAAAATGAAGATTCTCACCTGCTCGAGGGTCAAGTCACAAAGATGTTGGTAATAACCCGCGGAGTCCAATATATCTCCCTCAAAAGATGAACATATCCAGACCATGCAGGGGCTGTCATCTAGAGCATCAGCAAATTGTAGGGTGGGGAGGAAGTAGTAAAAGAAAGCCTATGCCTGCAAAACCAAAAAGTCAATTAAGGTTAATAAAAATAACCAATATTCAAGAATCTCAAAATGAACAAACACTACTTGGAGAATCATAGGGCAGCATCGTAATGACCGCAAGTGAGCCCGAGTGACCAGGTCACGGGTAAAATATGTCTGGGTTAAGATCACCTAGGGCCAGTTAAGGCCACTAACGCTGTCCAGATCCGCTAAAGGCTCGATCAACCCATAGTTGATCTCAATATTCGAGACCAGGAAGAAGGTCACGCTCAATAGAGTGATCAGAATAGAATGAACGTATAGTGGAACCTTGGCCATCGAAATAGACCGTCGACCCATCCAATTCTCGACTAACACACTATAACACAATGCCCAACCTCTCAGGTCAATGCCAAGCAACAATCTAATATGATGATAGGCGGTGGGATCCTTGAAGAACCACTCTAAGAAAGTGTTAAAACGAATCATAGTACTAGTACAGGGTAAACCTGTTATTGTTACAACATCAGAAGGGGCAATAGTAACCTCATTGAAAGATGAAAAGTGTGTGAGATATCGCTCCACCTTTGAGCCAATACAATAATGTAGGCCTTAAAGATCAAGCCAGATGGCCTGAACAAGCTCTGGTCGAGAAGAAGCGTGACACCACCAAGTCTGAATGATAGAGTATCCGCCTATGTGGTGAAGTGTGGGGGACTACAAATAAAATCAAATAATACACATTTCGAAATTAAAAACAAAAGAAAAAAATAATAAATAAATAATAACCACAGCAAAGACCAGAGGGGCATTGCCGAAAAATTTTGGTGAGCCCTTGGGGCCGCGCCAGACACTCTGGCAAGGGCCCTCGCCAAACTTTCTAGGACCCCCACCAGAAATTCTGGCGAGGGTCCCAAGAGACCCTTGCTAGAAACTTTGGTGAGGCCCCTTTCGGGACCTTGACAGATTTTGCCTGCCAAAATTTTTTCTAATTTTTCTTGTACTTTTTAGACTAAAATTCCGCGACATGGTTCAATTTTCAGATTAATTCTATTTCCTAAATAGCATAAAGTTGCATTAAAAAGGAAATAAAAATGTTTTCTAGTAAATACCTCAATCCAAGAGAGGTGGAGCTGGGTCGGAAAGTCAAGATACAACATCTCTATAGTGTTAGTAAGAGTGAACCCTAGCATGGTGTCCCTCGCAGTTAAGCCATATGAAACATCAGTGTCAATTGAAAAGATTCCAACCTCATCAATGGGCTACGGACTAAGGTTAGAGGGTAACTAGAGCTGCCTGCCAGCGACCTTCGATAACATCTTTTCTAGAGAGGAGGAGAAAAAGTCTTTAGAGAGAGAGTAAATGTAAAAAGTGAGGAAATAAGGAATAAGGAGTCCTATTTATAAAGAAAAAGGGGCCCCACCTATTTATTCTTTTCCACTAAAAGCCTCCTAACACAATGGAGCAATGCATGGGACATCCCCAATATTCCCTAAACTCATTTAATTTATTTATTTCTCAATGTTTTAATTTTTGATTGAAGGGGAAAAAAATTTTTCTCCGCATAAATTCAATGAAATAATTAAAACATTTGTAATAAAATGTATTAACGTTATATTTGTCAAGGGAAACATACCCGAAGAAGGAAGTAATTCGGTTCACTTTTTCAAACGTCATATTCTGACAATTCTAACAAGCAAAGTCAACTGGAAGTCAACCCACAAGGGGCACGTAATGACCACACCGAGCCCGCCCACAAGGGGGCATTAAACACTAAGTTATCTTCGAAGAAAGAAATAGATGACCCTATTAAAGCATAGTGCTCGAAAAGAAGGCCCATATCATCACCAATCAAGGAGAAAAGAAGTCACCAACCATACCGATCAGGTATTTCCTCAATCCCTTCACTCTTTTCGTATGATCATACTAGCTATTCAATTAGCAGCGATCATACAAGGGGTAGCTATGAGCGAGGGATTTTGTACCAGCTCGCGCGTTCGATGATGATGGCCTTTTGGGATTTTATCCTTGAATCACATAATTTTCGAGTATCCAGATGTCTTCAAATGGGAGTCTTCCTCATCTCTGAATTTAAAAGGACCTCTTTTAATAAAAATATTTATTTTTTTCTTTTTAGTTCAAAAATTAATTAAAAATATGGAAACATATAAAAACATGAAAAAAACCACGATGAACCAGAATTAGGACCAGAAAATCTGGCGAGCCTCACCAAAAATTTCTAGCAAGCCTCGTCAGAAATCTAGCGAGGAGCCTCGCAAGAATTTGCTGAGGCAAGCCTCACCAGAACCTTTTTTGCGAGGATCACTAGAATTTACTGCATTTTTTGGATTTTCGAGGTCTTTCCTATAAATAGTCGGGGAATTTTCTATATTTAAGACCTAGAAATTTTCAGAAAAAAACAACATAGCTTTGAGAACTTCATCTAATTTCGAGAATTGAACAATTATTTTTCGGATTTCACTACATTTGCCACAACCTGAACAAAAGACGACGAGGACTACTTCCTAGAGTTGAGGGGATATTTTCGAAGTAGATTCCCTCCATAAGGGTAGGCCTCTGAGTTCCTAGAATTGCAAATTCCATGTTCATTGTCTGTTATTTCTTCTTTCTCGGATTTAATTAGTGGACCTAGGACTTTTATTGTTATATTTTATTCTCAATGTTGTAATTCTCTTTCTTCATCTGTAATTTCTATATTAATGGAGATACATGCTAGAATACCGCCATGAAGGGAATAAAAATATATTCCCGGATAACAGCCCTAACTATTTTACCATGCGAGCAATTTCATTAATTAAAATGAGCAACCAACATGTTAATAAAATGAATCATTTTATTTTCAATAACGAATTTCTTATCATGATTTTTCAATAGGCCACACGGACCTTGCCAAAGCTAAAATCGAGCATATGTGCAATATCGTAATATACCATGTGCTAACCTTTATGGATGCAGGTAGATTAGCATTAGATGTATGCCTAGGATTTTATGTTCCTTTGGGTATCACATTTTAATTATTATTTTTTTGGAATTTAATTAATAGATTAGGCAGGTAGTTGCATCCCTCGAGGTTTTGTAATTTTTAATCTTTACTTTTTCGCATTTACTTTCCGCATTTATTTATTGTTTTATGGATGGATTTAATGTTTTCAAATGTACGTGAATCATGCATAATAACTCGAAAATAACCTAAGTGCGAATATGCACAATTAAGAAATACGGTTTTCTATATATGTAATATAATGTGATCTAATAAGAAATAAGCAACTTATCCTGGACCCGAATCTCTATGTCTTAGTTGGTCGTTCCCCGGATGTCAAGCCTCATAGGACTCTAATTCCTGGAAAGAGCTAATCCAGGTGGTGACTCTACAATAAGAGATGGCAGATTCGGGTTTGACCGATCTAAAAATGTTTTCGCCCTCTCTTTCAACCTTTTTTTTCGAGTCCCCTACCTGGTACCTTTTTTTAAACACCCCGGTGGACCGCACCTATCTTTTCGCGTGCTCTCAGCCCATCGCTCCATGTCATTCGCTCACACCTGTAATCACTCGTATCATCGTAATCACTAGGGTATGAATAAGTATGACCAAAAGTATAGAAACTCCTACATAAGGTAACCAATATCTCAAGCCTGATGATACTTTTACTGCTACTACAATAAGACATGACACCAACATATGGATATAGTTATTTCCAAGTGTCTGTCTTATAGAGGTCTGTAATGTATTATCCGAATACATTCATGTGTTAACTCAAGGTACCACCTTCAGCTCATGAGATCGGCAGCTTGGATCTAATCTAAAGAGTAAGCTTACACATGCTAGTATGTCCACCTCTTTGATGTTTAGTCATAATGAAATTATGACTAGGGATATTTGGACTATTCATAGTAATACGTATGTGAAGTTCTCACACCACATAGCTCCCACTATGTCCTTGCACTTTTACGTTATGAAGTAGTCATGGACTTTGTCTTATTAATGCACATATATATAGTACATATATATGATACTAGTGAGATACATATTTAAATTAAAAGCCTTGATAAATAACAAAGGGGCCTTAATTATTATTAATAATAATCTGAAACAGTTTTTACATTATAACTAATTAAGATATATCACCCTAATTGCCTCTGGAGCATACATTATGTCTCACAATCTCCCACTTGCACTATAGCAAATTGCCCATGTGCTTCATGCCACTCGTTAACATGCTGGTCATGCTTAACCTGAGTCAATGGCTTAGTTAGCCCATCCTTTAGATTCTGATATGTTGGAATGTATTCTAAGCTTTTTTTTCTAGCTTCTATCTCCTAAATGAGATGGTATTTTCTGAGTACATGTTCGTTTCTCTGATGAGACCGTGGTTCCTTTGCTAGAGCAATAGTCACATTGTTATAGCAATATACCATTATAGGATTTACAATGTTAGACACCAAACTGAGATCACTAATAAATCCCTTAAGCCAGACAGCTTTCTTAGCTACTTTTGAAGTAGCTATATACTCAAATTCTGAGGTTGAATTAGCATTCGTATCCTATTTGAAACTTTACCAAACAACTACCCCTTCATTTAACATAAACATATATCCTGACTGTGACTTATAATGTCCCTGTCAAACTGAAAACTCACATCTGTGTATCCCTTAACATAGAGATCACCTTCTCCATATACCAAAAACATATGCTTAGTCCTACGTAAGTATTTAAAGGTAGTTTTTAATGGTCATCTAGTGCTTCTCACCTTGGTCAGATTTAAATCTGCTTGTGACGCTCAAAACATATGAGATGTCAAGCCGAGTGCATACTATTGCATACATGATGGATCCTATCATTGAGGCATAAGGTATTCCATTCATGCGTAGTCTCTCCTCTTATGTTCTCGGATACTCAGATTTAGAAAGGTTAATCCCGTGAGACATTGGCAGATAACCCTTTCTTAACAGCTCAAGATTAAATCTAGCCAAAATCTTGTCTATGTATGTACTTTTTAAAAGACCTACCAACCTTCTAAATCTATCTCTGTAGATCTTTATACCAAGTATAAAAGTTTCTTCTCCAAGGTCTTTCATGGTGAACTTCTTTGATAACCATGAATTAACTGTCTAAATAAAAGGAACATTGTTTCCTATCAATAATATGTCATCGACATATAACACCAGAAAAATGACCGCACTCCCACTAGCCTTCTTATATACATAGGGCTCATTAGCGTTTGATACAAAACAAATTTCTCATATTGTCTTGTCAAACCTAATATTCCAACTCCTTGATGTTTGCTTAAGTCCATAAATGGACTTCTGCAACTTGAGAACTAATTAAGTTCCAAACTCGATTTTTCATACAAGGAGTCCATCTCTGACCTCATGGCTGCAAACCATTTGTCAGACTCTGAGCCTTCCATTGCCTCCTTGCAAGTCTTAGGCTCATCATCTTCCATAAAGAAGAGATGTTTATCATCAGTGATTAGAAACCTGCATCGCTCAGGAGCAATTGGATCCTAATCTGACCTATGCAACGTCGGTGTTACAATATGTTGTTCCATGCTTACACTTTCTTATGTAAAAGGTATAGGAATAATCAGTTGATTGTATGTTTGATCTTCTTGAGTACCTAACTCAAGATTTCTTGCACTAGCTTTCACAAGTATATGCTCCTTCTCGAGGAATTGAGCATTTCTGGAAACAAGGACTTTTTGTTCCTTGGGATCATTAAAGGTATAATCCATAGTCTACTTAGGGTAACCTACAAATAGACACCTATCAACCTTAGCACCCAGCTTATATGAACTTATCCTCTTTACGTAAGTAGGACATCCCCAAACTCTCAAGTAAGAAAGAGCTGGTTTCTTACCATAAAACAATCCGTATGGTGTTTGATCAATTGATTTGGAGGGTACTCTGTTTAGAATATAAACTATATTATCTAGTGTATCCCTAAAGGATCTACTAAGTTCTACTTGGCTCATCATGGACTGAACCATATCGAGTAGGGTTCGATTCCTCCTTTCTAACATTCCATTGTATTGTGGCGTATAAGGAGGTGTCCCATTAGGATAAAATACCATTTAACCTTAGATAATCCTGAAACTCTTGGCTTAAGTATTCACCGCCTGGATAACATTGAAGGGTCTTGATACTTTTCCCAAGCTATTTCTCTACTTTGGTTTTGAACTCTTTAAATTTCTCAAAACTCTCAAACTTGTGCCTCATAAGGTATAAATAACCATATCGCGAATAAACGTCGATAAAGGTTATGAAGTAGACGAAACCCTCGTGTGTCTTAACACTCATTGAACCACATACATCGGAATGTATTATTTCCAAGGTACTAGTGGCACGCTAAACCTTTCCTTTGAAGGGTTTCTTAGTCATCCTCCCCTTTAAACAAGGATCACAAGCCCCATTGGATTCCCATTCCATCGGGCCCAAGTCACCTTATTTGTGTAACTTAGTTAAGCAAGTTTCATTTATATGGTCTAGATGACAATGCCATAAGTATGAGGATTTCTCATTACGTAATCTCGATTTCTTAACAATGTTCATATTTAGAATTTTAGTTTTAGTATATAGATACTCAATGCCGTCAACAGATTTTCCACAAGCATAAAGAACATTATTGCCTCAAATTTGACTATTATTACTAGAAAATAAAATTTCAAATCCCTCTATTGCTAAATGCGCAGTAGAATTAATATTCTTAGTGACAGTAGGAATATAATAAAAATTGTTCAAAACTAAAACTAGGCCACTAGGAAAATGAAGGATATTTATCCCTATAGCTATGAAGCAACCCATACTCCATTTCCAACTCTTAGGTCCATTTCCCTCTTTACAAGCCATCTACTCTTCAACAATCCCTTCATAGAAGTACAGATATGAGTACTACAACCAGTATCCAATATCCAAGTAGACTCATAGGGAGCTTTAGTGAAACTCTCTATTATAAACATAACTAAAGTAGATTGGCTTCTTCTTCACTTGTTCAAAAATCTGAGCTCTTAACTCACATTTCATTTTGGCACTTTTCATGAGTCTTCTCTTAACCTTGAAAGCCCTAGACTTTCTGATCTTTTGATCCTCAACAATAAGTTAATTCTCATGTTTATTTCTAAACTATTTATCACATTGTTCCAATAGGTCTACCATATTAGAAAAATTACAATAATCACTGATGCTAGAGAAATATATTTTGAAACCATCATACCTATGAGGTAAACCTTTCAATACAATCTGTTTCAAGGTATCCTAATCATAAGTAAGTCCCATTTTCCTTAACTTTTCAAAGTTATAGTAAACAGTCATAGCAAACTCAACTGTTGAGGTTTCAGCCCCTAGACTTGTAAATAGTATGAATTTTTCGGGTTCATCCATCATCACAAGCTGCACAATCATAGACTCCAAGTCCATGTTTTTTCAAAGATCCTTGTACCTTGGAAGCATAGTGTTGACCATGAAGTTCTTTGCAAAATCATAGTCCATTTTGTGCTTCACGTACTTATCTATTTGATAAATGAAAGGATCTTCTTCAGGGAGTTCGGGATGTGGATTATCTAGTACATAATCAATGCCAAGGCTCTTTATGAACTTCGTCAAACACTCAAACCACTCATGAAAATTATCTCCTTTATTAACCTTGTTGTCAATCATATGCATATCAGTGTAAGTGTTTATATTCAACCTAGATATAAAATAAAATTGTTTAGACATTAGTGTATGTACATGCATTTAATATAAGATCATTAATTAAATACATAATTCCTATTATTTTCTTGACATTCAATCAACCCCTTCTAATTAATTTCAGGAAATTTAGTCCAACCAATTTTCCTTAGTAGGTAGCATCTATAGCCACTCATCATAACCCTCGTTATAGTAGGTCAAGCCACCACAAGATAACCATAGTGTGAACCCATCCATTTGCATGCCATGCAATTGCTATTCCATTTGAGTTCTCTTTCTCGAGACGTGCGTACCCAATTGTAAGACTCTTCAAATGTATCTCCAATCTGGCTTTAGATCTAATGATATGGAAAACTAACCCATTTTGGTTAAGGAATTAACCCCATCTAGTCTCATGACCAAGCACGTGTTAAGGGAAAGCATGATGTACATGTTCTTATATTTGTTAATGAGGTTCGTGTCACAACTTATGACTGGAAGATAATCTACTGCCTTAATATTGTTGTAGGTATTTTATTGGTGCCACAGGTCTCGCCTAAGTCTAGGTCTTATACGATGGATATGATTATGATAATAATAATTCCAGGCTATTTGGAATTATTAACTCTAAGGGAATATGCTCAATACCGGTACATCATAATCATTCCATCATACCAAGATTCCACATAACATGCAAAATAAAAAAAGTCAATGTTGAAGTTCTTGAACCTATGTATATAAGTTTTAATTTAACAACTTAAACCACGTTTGTAAAACCAATGCGGAATCAAATTCCCATACTAGAAATCAACTTTGTCCTGAAAGTCCCTTGGGTACACTTGAACTTAATATCAAGGGAGGTTTCTAGGTAAGAGAAGCCCCCTTTAAGTGAATGAGCAGCCAAGTCTAATCCTTGCCAAAATAGCCATGGGCACTTCGATTCATTGTACCATGAACAACTATTATTTAAATATTTTGTTCTTTAATCGAGTGAAGTACGAGATGAGCCTCAATTAAAGTATTTACATGTGTGGTTAAACAATGTTAATTTTTATGATATTCACCTAGACTAAGTTTAAGCAAAACCTTAATCTAGTTATCACTTCATTTCCTATAACAGGAATTGAAACTTAAGTCATGCATAGCTTACTTTAATAAATTAATAGAAAATACCAATTTCAACATATTATAATCAATCACGCATAGCATCAAGCAAGCCCTGATACCACTACTGGCTAATTAATACAGTAATTTGAACATGCAACATTGTGAGGTGGAATTTCAGAACTTAAAATTAACCTAAAAGATCTCTTAAGCATGCCATGATTGATATAATCTAAGTTGAAATAACCCATAGAGGCCAATAGGTTTATAAAACTTATAAAAGAAACCCTAACATCTAAGTTTAGAATATTACTAGTTCATGTGTGCTTCTCTCTCCTTTTGGATGCGACGTTCCCTTAGAGCAATTCGGTAGAACTTTGTTGGCACTAGCCTCCAAACTAGGATAGCCTCTTGGAGGATCTCACAAAATATCATGAATAAAAGATGTCAAACTCAAAGAGAAAGGCTTAGCTGAGGTGGATTGAAAGGAGGAGAAGGGACCACTATTTATAGTGGGAGGGGAGTAAATTGATCCCCTAATTTACCAATGTGGGATGGGGAAAATCACCATTCCACTACTGGGTCAAAGCACAAGCCAGGCTTGCAGGCTGTCTCGCGCACCCAACTTACGGGCCTGCTACCTGCTAGCACTCGTGGACCTAGCCTGCGAGCTAAAAGCCGTGCAGGCCCCACTCTAAATAACCCATGTTTGTCTAGGGCCCACTCGAAATGGAAAAAATTCTCTTGGATTTCCCAATTTTCTCCTTTAATCCTTTTAATTATTAATTATGTCCAACCAATTAATAATTTATCCAACAAATATGACAACCTAAATATTCTCGGCATAGACCCAGTCTGTAGGTTCTTTACTTAGTCCGATAAAAACCCAAAGTGTGTGACCTCATAGGATCCTAAAGTATAGAGCCGCTAGAGGTTAACCTAAACTTGGCTTCCCATTCGGGAACTTTTAGGCTCAGAGTTCCAGAATGATTTGGAGCCTGATAATTCTATATGATAAAATGGGCTTTCTAGCAAAGGCGTATGATCCCATGATACTCGGAATGTCACTTGCCTGTTACTTGATCTGGTTCTGCAGCAGTAACCAATACAATACACTCCTTCCATTAGGTTAAGTACCATCCAGTTTATTGAGCTCAGATTAAGTGTTAGCTCATGTAATAGCCGTAGCTATCCTAGAATTAGACTTATTCACGAAGAACACCACTCGCCATAATGTATCAAGATTGACTAAAAACCAATTCAATAAATCTTATACTCTAATAAAAGGTTTATGAGTGTGTCTCTTCAACAAGAGACCCTAACGTACATCTCCCATTATATAACTATATCAGGAGTGATGGATCCCATCTTGACTATTCGACTTACCAACATGTGATCATCACTATACTCATAATCACCCGTATCATCCTAATCGCCAAGGTATGAATAAGTATGACTCAAAGTATAAAAACTCCTACATAAGGTAACCAGTAACTCAGGTCTTAGGATACTTGAATGATACTGCAATAAGACATGACACCAACACATGGCTATAGTTATTTCCGAGTGTGTCTTATAGTGGTCCACAATGTATTATCTGAATACATTCATGTGTTAACTCAAGGTACCACCTTCAGCTCGTGAGATCGGCTACTTGGATCTAATCCATGGAGTAAGCCTACACATGCTAGTCTGTCCACTTCATTGATGTCCAATCTCAATGAAACTATGATTTGGGATATTCAGACTATTTAATATAACACGTATGTGCAGTTCTCACACCACATAGCTCCTACTATGTCCTCGCACTTTTACGATATGAAGTAATCATGGACTTTGTCTTATCAATGCACATATATATAATACATATATATGATACCAGCAAGATACATAAATAAATTAAAAGCGCTGATAAATAATAAAGGTGTCTTAATTATTATTAATAATAATCCGAAACCGTTTGCATGTTATAACTAATTAAGATATATCGCCCTAATTGCCTCTAAGCTATACATCATATCTAACAATGCCCACATAATGTGTCTCTTTGGCACCTAGTGAGAGGGACCTACTTGCCGAATAGCCATCAACATGGCCCACAACAAATGCCCACTGACCCAACTCACTAATGTTGAAGACGGCTCAGCCTTACCCACTTATTGGCTTCCCACTTTCACCCTCTCTCTCCTTCTTCCCTTTTGATACAAACTTGCCAACTAGTGGGGCGAATGAAATGCCTTGATGGAAGATAAGACCTTTGACAGCCTGCCACGCACCTCGAACTGATTAGTAGGGCCCGCCATGTCATCATTACTCTTACCTATTATAAATATCAAGCATTCTCCCAAATTTAAGGTAACTATATCAATCATTTATTACTTCATAATGACTCTTCAATCCCTCTCTTACTTTAGCATCAGAGGGTCTTAACCGAAAACACCAGTTGAAGACTTGTTTTGTAGGTTCAGCAAGCACCATCGTTAGGACGTTGAAGTCCACAGATTCTCAAGAATGATTCACAGTGATACCAATGCCTAAAGTTTGAATGATCTCTCAGTTTTTGTGGTACTATCCACGCAAACTATAGACTATACAAAATTTAAGCATATAACCATAAAATCATGTAGCTTGTATGAGTAGCTTATTTTAAGCTTACCATTTTTATGGTTTAATGGTTTTATACATTAAGTTTATATAGTTTTATGCTTACATGATGTATAGTTTACAATTTGTATGATTTTATGGTATGTATGGTTTTGTGCATATAGTTCGTATGGTGTTACAATTCATATAGTTTTATGGTTTTATGCATACCTTAATTAAGTCTTATTTGTATTGTTTTATTCCAACCTTTGGTATGATTTTAATATCTCTAAAATTTATATGATCTGTATGATTTTTATGACTTCTTATTGTAGAAAAAATAATAGAATAGAATTTTAATATATGAAACTATACATTTTGGTAAAATTATCAATACAAAATTTAAGAATATGCTTTCAATTTGTATACTTTATATATTCTATGATTTTATGCTTAAATATTGTATAATTTATAGTTTGTAAGACTTTGTATGTTTGATATGGTAAAATGAATTTATTCCTAGAGTTTGCATGGTTTTAAAACCAACCAAACATATTTTTCAAACCATACTTTTTATTTAGGTTTTGTGCTTACCTTTTGTATTATTTAATGGCTCTAATATATGTATTGATTGTATGGTTTTCTTCCATCACTTTATATAAGTTTAAAAATTGTATCGTTATATGTATTTAGCAAATTGTGTAATTGCTTGATGATAAATTTCTATTATGCATAAATCATCAGCAACATCCAATTCCATAAGAGCAACAAACAACCTTATAGAGCAACGTCCAATTGTAAAGGAGTTTGATGTACAAGTGACAAGTTTGGACTTGCAATAAGTCTATATTTTCATGGGAAGAAAAACATCGAGAATAATGAAGAAAGTGATGAAGACTATGTGAAGCCTGTTAAACCCAAGTTAAGAGTACTTCATAGTACTTAAACATTTTGGAAATAACAAAATATCTAGGATAGTGAAATTAATTGAGTACTAAGTATACTCTTTATTAATGAAGTTTACTTGAGTTTTTTTTATGAAAAATAACTCAATTTACTGAGTAATTAATTAAGTTATATCTTAGAGTAAGAAAAGTTGAGGTGAGTATTATATAGCTTATAAAGATATCTACTCAGCTATGCTGAGTTAGCTGTTTTTTTAAATAAAAAGTTATATTCTGTTGACACTTAGAGAATATTTGACAGTTGTGCTACTAACATTTTTTGTGAGAAACATAATATACCTTTGATGCTTTTTAGGTTAAAAGCATTAAAATTAAAGAAGATATTCATGGGGCCCTCACATTCAAAAGGTGTCAGTACGGAATGTTGGAGATTCCTCAATAAAGTCCAAGAAAAAATGAATCCTCTATCATGCACCATTTCTCAATGTCTCCGCGTGCCTCTATAAGAATGGATTGCTTAAAGACAAACGAGTTTTTAACAATGGAATTATATTGCGCTTCAATGTTTGAAATCTCTATCTCTAAACGTCCTAGAATTTATCTCCAACAGGAAGATTTGAAAGATTTGAAGAAAAGAGAAATGAAGAGCTATCAGGATGAGAAGTTTACAATGGCTAATTCCACAAGCTTCAACTATAAATAGAAGACTCGAGAAGATGTTTAAACTTGGTGAATCACCTCAAATTTCTTAAAGAGTTGAAACTCTGTTCATTTACTCCTAGCTTCAAGAAATTCCAAATCAAGTAACCAACAAACATTCATTATTAAGATCAGTTTGTAATAGAGAGAGAAATATCTTTTAGAGATTTAACATTGAAAAGGATTCAACATTTTATAAGTTGAATTCCTCTGTTCACATATTTCTTTTAGAAATCTGAGTGACGGTTTGGGAAGGGTACCCAAACTATGGATTGAGTGGTAGTTAGAAAGAAAGGTACTTGATAAGTGTATAATTACACTTATTTTCATGATAATTTTGCATAATAAATGCTATGGTTTTAATCATTTTTATACTTCATATAAAATATTTCAAGTGGTATGTAGTTGTTTTTTATGCAAATGCAGATACTAAGAAAATCTTGGGAGTAAAATGATCAAAACTGGAATTCTATGAAAATAGAGTGAAAAAGGTGCAAAAAGATGCGTGGAACTTAAATATTTGGCTTAAGATCGAAGCTGTCAAAGATCGGTGAAGTTACAAGGAGATTTCTGAAGAAAACTCCATTCATGGTCGCGATAACCATTCGCAGTCGTGACCTAGTCACTTCAGCTCAGAAATCTACCAATAAAAGATTCACGGTCACGAATCGCATATCGCGGTCGCGACATGGATGGTTTTCTAGTATTATCTTCTTAACTACCAACCGCCAAATAAGTATGATCAACCACCATCAACTACCAACGAAAAGACACTTATCAAGAGTCAACCAATCATGAAAAGGTGCCTCTTCATTATGGATAACATCAAGTTTCATAAACCAATCGAAGTGAAAAGGTGCAATCTTTCACAAATGGATAAGACTCTTCAAGTGGATAGATGCAACCCTTCAACTCTATAAATAGGGCTCCAATTCTTCACAAATTTCGTGGGATTCGAGTGCACACTAAGAGGCATAAATTTCGTGCATATAGTAGGGAAGAAATGTAGAGAGAGAGAGAGTTATGATCTCCTTTCTCAGTTCTTAGTTTGAGAGAGTGAGATTGTAAAGTGATTTGATCATTGAATCACTATATTTCTTCGCATTACGAGCGATTATTGTAAAAGTTTATGACCCAAAGCATTCTTCAATAAAGAGTTTATTGTTCTCCACAATCTTCTATCTCAATTTACAAACTGAATACAGGCCGAAAGGAGTGTTCTGAATAAAGTCGAGACCGAAGGCGAGTAGACACAAGAATTGCGGGAATTGACGACTCCCATTAAAGAGTGGATATGGTTTCATCAACTTTAGCTTTCACTTGCAAACCTTTACAACTTTACTTGTTTCTTCATCTTATACTTTCTCTATCAAAGTTTATGATATGCCTATGTGTCATAACGAGTAATTTATCTTGTTTTCGTTTACATCAATTAAGTTTCATTCTTTCACGTTGATTTTAAGAGTAGTTTCGGGGTTAACGTGTTTTGATAAGTGATCACTAGATCTGTAATTTGACACTGTTTAGTAAGCCAACATTTTTAGAATGGTAACTTGCTAAATGTGGTTATGTTGAGAGCGACCAGTACTAAGCATAGCATTGATGTTATTCAGGTTTTTGTGAATTGATGCAAGTCATTTACCCTAGATAAGAAAAGTCATTTCATGTGTAACTTTATGTGCTGCATAATTGAATCTTAGAGAGCGTAGAACCGTATTGTTGAAAGTCATATATGTGCATTGTCTTGTCTTTGAGTCTTTGCATTCTCATCTTTCCAAACTAGTTTTTAGGAAAGACATATCTACTCTACTCTTCTTATTTACATATCTTTTCAACTTTCACCAAATCTATCTTCAAAATTATTTTTAAAAACCTTCACATCATTTTCTTTTCGATTCCTGAACTAGTCCTTCCCTGTGGGATCAATATCTTTTAAAACTACATCGCAACTGTATACTTGTAATTATCATCATTTTTCTATTCGATAAGGGGTATTGACAACACCTATATTTCACATGAACAAGTTTTTGGCACCGTTGATATTTAGCCAAACTCTTTGCTTAAAAATTATTAAACTTATCAGTAGAAAAGTGGCGAACAAGTTTTTGGCGCCGTTGCCGGGGTTAAGCCTTTCAGAATGAGTATCGCCAAAATCTTGCGATCAAGTTTTTGGCGCCATTACCGGGGAAGGCAAGTGCGTTTAGAGATTGAATTTCAAGATAACGGGTAATTATATTTAATACGTTTGTTTTTCTAGGTTAGAAGTCTAAGAAAATGAAGAATTTGAAGAATTAAAGAAGATCACGACCGCGACATATATCTCGCGCTCGTGAATACTGGGTTTTAAAACCTAAATGTTTGTGGTTAAGGAAGTCATGGTCATGATAGGTCATCGCGATCGCAACATGGATCCTAGATTTTCCTTCATAATAAACATGTTTATTCTTTTCTTACTTCTCTTTTTCAATTTGTTTTTAGACTAATTAGTTGTGTGATTTATTTTAATAAAATATCTCACAACAAGGACATTGTGTTCTTTAGTGTGGGGGGGGGTAAAAAAATCGAATAAAATAAAAATTGAAGAGCTTTAAAGTTTTATTGATTTTCGTGTTATTTATACGTTATCTATTCTTTTACTATACTTACAATTGTCTAAGGTTATGTTGAGTGTTAAGTATTATAAGTTTGATGTTAGTGCACAAGATTTAGCATTTGGCAAGGATGAGTGGTGAGTAACATTCGAAAGCAACATTCCAAGTAAGTTTCGATTTATATTTCGATGCAACATGAATTAGTATAAGTTATATAGTTTTGGTTTAATGCTTCCGATAAGTTTAAGTGGAGCAATATCTAATGGTATTCTTACTATGAGTTTTATATGCAAATCTCGAATAGGTCCTATAAGTATTG
>CATIWQ010359039.1:0-17232 GCA_949673415.1 Euphorbia schlechtendalii
ATACATATATATACAAATATATATACATATATATACATATATATACATATATATATATATATACAATCTTTAAAGATAAGAGTTGCATTAGAGTGACATAAAGATATAATCATCACCAAGAACACATATCACTTTGAATCATAGATATATCAGATGACTTTCTGGACCATCTTCCACAGCCAATCAAACCATGGGAATAAATTGGTTTTACTTAAGTAGATTTCTGATTTTAGACCGAGCGATCTTCTGTTTTTTCCAAAGGTCAAAATGAAGATTTCAGGATAAAGGTATATCAAGGCAAAAAGGATCCTCTTATAAATACAGTTCATATAAGACAATGTATCAGAGCTTAACTTTTACTTTTTATAACTTATTTTATTCATAGAAATCATAGCAAGTAATGTTAAGTTAGTATCACAAGATCATAGGAAAAAGTCTAACTCTACGTACCAATAGATCAATTAATGTTAAGCTGTATCATATCTATCATAGATCAATTTGGTATGACATGATTTATGCAGTAAGGGAATCTCTAATGTCAAAAATTTTATCCCAATCTGGAATTATGATAACAAAGATCTTATCACGCAGACATCTTAGTCTAAGCTCTACTCTTTTCAACAAACAAGCATAATAAATACTGTTCTGCAAAACAGCTGTTAGTTCAAAGCTAACTTAATTGTGAGAACCCAATACAAGTGATAAATAGGTGCTTAAGCATTAAAAATCAGTACAAGCATTCAACAAAGTAATATCCGAGCACACATTAATATCATGACAAAACATAAGCCATACCTTAACTTTCAAGGAAAAAGACTGTCCAAGTCATTTGCTGCAGATAAAGATGCAATCTCTTAAATTTGAGCTTATAGAAAAGTATCTTGTCAAGCTTGGAATTATTTTATCAATCATAATAGTAAGATATACCATCATTACCAATCATAAGAGCAATAACTGAATTAGTTTGAAGCAATAAGTTCAGGCATCTAGTGTTGTTATTAGCATATTTCATATTCAGAGCAATTGTAGACAAAGTTATTTACCAACAAACATGAGGCATTAATACTAACTGTAACTTGCCAGTTACATTGCTCAGTTGTAGACTAAGTTGTTAACTACGCACATCAAGCATCAATACTAAGTGTAACATGCCAGTTACATTGCTCAGAGACAAAAATTAAAATCGTCAGAATAAATTTCCTCAGAGTAATAGATCTAACTACTCAAAATACAATAGCAATCTGCAATCTGACCATAATAATAGATCCATCAACATTATCAAAATACTAGCCACACATATAGATCTATCAACCTTATAGAAATACTAGCCACACATATGGATCCATCTGATAGATATTATTATGTAAATAATAGGATTAGATTAATTTCCTATTTGTAAATATCCTATTTACATTCTCAAACACTTTTCCTGTATTGTAAACACAATATATATTAATAACACAAGCCTCATACGGTGTGTGTGAGATTCCCAAACCTAGCTCTATCTCTCTTGGTTACATGGGATCCTGGCTGTTTCGGGCAAAACTGCCATCGGCCTCTCTTCATTGGCGGTCACTCCTTGTTTCCTTTACCTTTAGTACTTTTTTTTCCGATCACCAACATGTCTACACAACCTGCAACTAGTTCTGCGCTTTCACCCTCAATTTCAACGACTGCTGCTCCTACAACCCCCTTTACTCCTTCGATCTCTAGTCAATTGTCACTGAAACTGGATTCAGGTATTTTTGTTTTATGGAAAACATTGATTGCTCCGATACTAGCCGGCTGCGAATTGATTAAGTACATCTACGGCACCGCAGCTATAACGGCGGAGATTTTGGCAGATGGTACACCAAATCCCACCTTCTTACTCGGAAACGTCAAGACCAACAAGTTTTAAGTGGGGTCTTGAATTCGATATCACCATCAATCCTACCTCAAGTGGTTGGTGTTAAATTGGCTTGCGAAACCTAGGTTAAGTTGGAAACTACTTATGCATTGGGGTCTAGGGCTCAAACCCGTGATCTAAAACAACAACTACATACCTTAAAAAAGGTAACGAATCTGGCTATGAATATATGCAACGCGCAAAACTTATTTTTGATAGGCTTATCTCACTGCAATCTAATGTTTCGAATGATGACTTGACTGATGCAATTCTGTATGGTTTGAGTGGCACCAATAGTCCTTATTGTGAGTTTTGTAGATCTCTAGGAGCGTGTATGATTGCCATCTCATACGACGAGTTGTTCGGCCTTCTATTGACTGAAGAAAGGCAGCTTCGTAAAGCCAAAAGCACTGTAGAGGATTTAAACCACATTGCATCCCATTATATAAAGTCACAAAATCCTGGTGGTCGAGGGCAAGGCCGCGGTAGGCAGCACCATCACCCTTACCGTCGTCATCAAAATCAGTTCGGGAACCCGGGAAAGTAGTGGAGTCACAGCCAACAGCCTCACCAATTTTCAGGCCAACGTTCTTTTGTGCAACAAAATTTTTTCAGGTCCCTAGCAGTCCCTGTTTATTGCCCTTACCGCCGGCACTACAACCACCCACACAATAGGCTCCAATGGATTCTCATCTTTAGTTTGTCATAACTGCAAGGGACTTGGCCACTATTTAAGACAATGTCCCTCACCACGTCTCAACACTAACCGTACCTCACCAACTTCACATTTCACAACCATACCCCCTCCTCCTAACCAATCTTTGATCATGGATAGTGGCGCTACTCACCATCTTACATCTAAGTTAGGAAACCTGCGCCTTCATTTTGAGTATTTCAGACCTGAAGCGGTCTAGTTAGGTAATGTTTCTAAACTCCCAATATATCATGTTGGGTCAGTTGGTTAATTAAGATAGTAATTGAACAAGAAAACTTACAAGGACAAATTTTAAAACTTAAAATTAACCATAGAGGATCTCCTACGCATGCCATGATTGATATGACCTAAGTTGAAACGTTTCATAGATGCTCATAGGTTTATAAAACTTATTAATAGAAACATAACATCTAAGTTAAGAGCATTACCAGTTGATGCGTGCTTCCCTTAGTGCGGCGCTTCCTTAGAATAATTGGACAGCACTCCGTTAGCACTAGCCTCCAAATTAAAATGGCCTCTATGATTGATCCACATGGATCTTCACCGACCAAAACCTCATGTTGAGGAAGAACTGTTGGTAGACAACAGCTGCTAGACTACTCGAAGACCAACCCAAAAATGTAACTTAGAAGGCTCTCTTCAAAATAAGAATGAGCCTTCAAAAGAATTCTTGAGACGAAGGAGAAACTAGTGGAGGATCTCGCAAACGGCTCGTGAAGAAAATATGTAAAAACTCAAAAGGAAGGGTGAGATGAAGTAATTTGAAAGGAGGAGGTGGACCACTATTTAAATGTGAGGGGAGCAAAAAGCTCCCCTAAAAAACCGATGTGGGATGGGAATTTTCCCATCCCACACACGGATTGATGCCCAAAGCTGGAGCTCCGCACGGGTCAACTCGCATGCACAGCTCGCTTATGCGGGCAGTGCAGCTATTATAAGGCAAGCCCTTGCGGGTTGTCCCGCAAGCCTGGCTCGCGGGTTGTAGCTGGGGGTGCACAGTAGGCTTGCGAAAGCGTTGCCCAGTAGCGCTTGCGGGCCTGTTACCCGCCAGCATACGTTGGCCCATGAGCCAGCACATGCTAGTGGTCCATGAGCAAAAATGCTCGCAGGGCAGCCTCGCAGGCCCCAACCAGTGTTCGCAGGGCCCACTTGCAATGGGAAAATTCCCATTACTCGCCCCTGTGCAATTTTTCCAAAACCCCTTTCATTAAACTTTTAATTATTATTTGGTCCAACCAATTAATAATTCATCCAACGATTTTGACATTCTTAATATTTTCGACATAAACCCTGTCTATAAGTTTTTTACTTAGTCTGGCAAAGACCCAAAGTGTATGACCTCTTAGGATCCCGAGGTATAGAGCCGCTAGAGGTTGACCTAAACTTTACTTCCCATTCGGGAACCTTTAGGCTTAATGTTCGAGATAGATATGGAACTCGATAACTCTGGATGATTAAATGGGGTTTTTAGCAAAGGTGTATCATCCCCCAATAGTCTGAACGTCACGTACTTGTGGTTTAATCCGATTCTACAATAGTAACCAATAAAATACACTCCTTCCATCAGGTTAAGTACCATTTAGTTTATTGAGCTCGAATTAAGTGTTAGCTCATGTAATAGCCATAGCTATCCTGGAATTAAACTTGTTCACGAAGAACACCACTCACTATTACGTATCAAGATTGACTAGAAACCCATTCTTTCAATCTTACACTCTAATCAGAGGTTTATGAGTGTGTTACTTCAACAAGAGGCCTTAAGGTACAACTCACATTATATTACTATATCAGGAGTGATGGATCCCATCTTGACTACTCGGCTTACCAATGAGTGATCATCACTATACATGTAATCACCCGTATCAATATGATTATCACGGTATGAATAAGTATAACCCAAAGTACAGGAACTCCTAAACAAGGTAACTAATATCTCAGGTCTGAGGATACTTGTACTGCTACTACAACAAGACTTGACACCAACACATGGATATAGTTATTTTTTAGTGTCTATCTTACAGCGGTCTCCAATGTATTACCCGAATACATTCATGTGTTAACTCAAGGTATCACCTTCAGCTCATGAGATCGAATTCTTGGATCCAATCCAAGGAGTAAGCCTACACATGCTAGTTTGTCTACTTCATTGATGTCCAGTCTCAATGAAACTATGACTATGGATATTTAGACTATTCATAGTAATACATTTGTGTAGTTCTCGCACCACACTATATCCTCACACTTTCACGCTATGAATTAGTCATGGACTTTGTCTTATCAATGCACAAATATAATAACACATACATATGATACCAGCGAGATATATAATTTAAATAAACATTAATAAATAACAAAGATGCCTTTATTAATGATACCAATAATCTAAAAAATATTTGTCCATTATAGCTAATAAAGATATATCGCCCTAATTAACTCTAGAGCATACATTATATCTAACAATCTCCCACTTGCACTAGAGCTAATTGGCCATGTGCTTCATGCCATACTCTTTAACATGCTGGTCATGCTTAACCTGAATCAATGGCTTTGTTAGCCCATCCGCTAGATTCTGATCCGTAGGGATGTATTCTAAGCTTATGTACTTTCTAGCTACTATCTTATGAATGAGATGGTATTTTCTGAGTACATGTTCATTTCTCATACTAGATCGTGGTTCTTTTGACTGAACAATAACCCCATAGGTATCGCAATCGATAGCTATTGGATTTACAATGTTGGACACCACTCCAAGATCACCAATAAATCTCTTTAAGCCAGACAGCTTGATTAGTTGCTTTAAAAGAAGCTATATACTCAGATTCAGTGGGTAAATCGGTAGTCTTATCCTCTTTGAAACTTTTCCAAACTGCTACCCCTTCATTTAACATAAATACATATCCTGACTGGGACTTGTAATTGTCCCTGTTAGGATGAAAACTTACCTTAGTCTATCCCTTCATAGAGAGATCAACTTCTCCATAAACAAAAACCATATACTTAGTCCTACGTAATTACTTGAGGATAGTTTTAACAGCCATCCAGTTCTTCTCCCCTGGATTACATTGAGATCTGCTCATGATGCTTAATGCATGTGAGACATCATGCCAAGTGCATACCACAGCATACATGATGGATCCTAACACTAAAGTATAGGGTATTCCATTCATTTGTAGTCTCTCCTCTTGTGTTCTCGGACACTTAGATTTAAGAAGGTTAATCTCGTGAGACAATGGGAGATAACCCTTTCTTGACTGCTGAAGGTTAAAGCTAGCCAAAACTTGTTTATGTATGTACTATGAGAAATACCTAGAAGTCTTTGGATCTATCTCAGTAGGTCTTTATACCTAGTATAAAAGCTGCTTCTCCAAGGTCTTTCATGGAGAACTTCTTTGACAACCATGACTTTACTATTTAGAGAAAAGGAACATCGTTTCCTATTAGTAATATGTCATCAACATATAATACCAGGAAAAGGATTGCACTCCCACTAGCCTTCTTATATACACAGGGCTCATTAGTGTTTGACACAAAACCAATTTCTCAGATTGTCCATCAAACCTAATATTTCAACTCCTTGATGCTTGCTTAAGTCCATAAATTGACCTTTGCAACATGTATACCATCAAGCCATCCTGGGATGTAAAACCTTTGGGTTGTGTCATATATACATCCCTATCCAAGTTCCCATTAAGGAATTCGGTTTTGACATCCATCTTCTAGATCTCATTATCGTAATGAGCAACGATGGCAAAGGAGTATTCTTATAGACTTTAACTTGGCTACTAATGAAAGGTTTTATCATAGTCAATACCTTCTTTTTGACCGTAACCTTTTACAACTAGCCTTGCTTTTTAGGTAATTACATTACCATCCATGTCAGTTTTCTTCTTGAAAACCCACTTGCATCCTACGGGCTTAATCCCACTTGAAGCATCAACAAAGCTCCAAACATGATTTTCATACATGGAGTCCATCTCTCACTTCATGGTTGTAAATCATTTGTCAGACTCTTAGCCTTCCATTACCCCCTTACAAGTCTTGGGTTCATCATCTTCCATAAGGAAGATATGCTTATCATCAATGAATAAATAACCGTATCGCTCGAGAGTGATTGGAGCCCAGCTTGACGTACTCAATGTCGATGTTATAATAGGTTATTCCATGCTTACACTTTCTTATGTAACAGGTGTAGGAATAATCATTTGATCTTCTATTTAATCCTCTTGAGCACCTAGCTCAAGATTTCTCCCACTAGCTTTCGCAAGTATATGCTTCTTCTTAAAGAATTGAGCATTTCTACAAACAAGTATCTTTTATTCCTTGGGATCGTATAAGTTATAACCTATAGTCTGCTTAGGGTAACCTACAAACAAACACTTGTTAAAATTAGCACCCAACTTATCTGAAGAACATTATCGCTTCGAATTTGACAATCATTATTGGAAAATAAAATCTTAAATCCATCTATTGCTAAATCGCAACAAAAATATTATTCTTAGTGACAGCAGGAATATAGTAGCAATTGTTCAAAAGTAAGACTAGGCCACTAGGAAAACAATGCTATATGTCCCTACAACCGTTGCAGTAACCTATGCTCTATTTCCAACTCTTAGGTTAATTTTCCTTTAAGCAAGCCTCCTACTATTTTGCAACCCTTGCACGAAAGTACAAATATGAGTACCATAACTAGTATCCAATACCCATGTAGACTAATAAGAAAATATAGAGAAACTCTCTATCATGAACATAACTGAAGTAGATGTTTCACTTAGCTTCTTCTTCACTTGTTTAGAAATCAGAGCTTTGCAATCACGTTTCCAGTGTCTGGGCCTTCCGCACATGAAACATATCCATTTGGGCATCCCCTTTTCGATGATAACATTTTTTACTTTAATGTTGATATGATTTAAATGCTTACCTTTTATGAAAGTCTTGGTTACCAAGGTACCTGCTCTTCTAGCTTTTCGACCATCTTCAAAACTTAGAAGTTTCTAAACAAACTTAGATGTCTTTCTAGTCTTTCTTTACATAAGATAATCTTTCACGAAGGGTGAATATTTATCATATATACTCTCTATCATGGTTTTTATCAGATAAACTCTCTTTCAATTATTATCTAAGTCATTCTCTTTTAATACTCAAAGTATTCAATGCAACGTTCTGTGGCCAAGATCCCATCATTTCTACCAGAGGTATAGAAGAATTTCAATATTTCATTTCATTCGATTTTCATGCCCTCATGAATTCCTCTTAGATTAATCAGCAAGGATTTTAAATCCATACCATCATGCTGCTTCTTAAGCTTCAAGGTCATGGTTTTAAGCATCACAAGTGACACCACAAAAACATCTTTCTTATGCTTAAGATATGCCTTTCTTTGTTGGATAGAAGCCCCAGCATCAGGATTGACTGGTTTAGGATTATCCAAAACTTAATCCATGTTGCTCTTCTCAAGATCCTTTCTAAGAGCCTTGAACCAGTCATCAAAATTGATCCCTATCAACTTATTGTCAAGTATCATATGAAGATTTATGTTTGGATTCATTGTTCAACCTAGATATAAGATAGAAATTTTTGAGGCATTAGTATATTTACATGCATTTAATATAAGGTCTTTAATTAAACACATATTTCCAACTATTTTTATCAAAATTTAAATAGCCCATTCTATTGAATTTGGGAAATTTGGTCCAACCACCTTAGTAGGTAGCATCCATAGCCATTCATTATGACCCCCCGCTATAGCAAGTCAAGTGATAACAACACAATCAGGGTTAGAACCCATCCATTTGCACTCCATGAAATTACTAATCCACTTTAATTCTCTTTCTCGAGACATGTGTACCTAATTGCATGTCTCTTCAAATATGTCTCTAATTTGGCATTAGCACCACTGACATGGATAACTAACCCATCTTAAATTAAGGTATTAACCTCATCTAGTCTCATGACCAAACACATGTTAAGGGAAAGCATGTTGTACATGTCCTTACATCTGTTAATAAGGTTCATATCACGATTCATGATGGGAAGACAATCTACTGCCTTAATATTATTGTAGAGATTTTATTAGTGTAGCTGGTCTCGTCCTAATCTAGGTCTTATACAATGGGTATGATAATAATAATAATAATAATAATAATAATAATAATAATTTCGGGCTATTTATAATTATTAATTTAAGGGAACATGCTTAAGAATGGTACATCATAATCATTTCATTATGCCAAGACTCCGCATAGCAAAACAAACAAGGTCCATATTTAAGTTGTTGAACCTATGTCTATAAGTTTTAATTCAACAACTTAAACCACAGTAGTAAAACCATATGCAGAATCCAATTCTCATACTAGAAATCAACTAAGTCATAAAAGTCCCTTAGGTACGCTTGAACCTAATACCTATGGAGATTTCCAAGTAGGAGGGGACCCCATAAAGTAAATGAGCAGCCAAGTGCAATCCTTGCTAAAATAACCATAAGCACTTTGATTCATCATACCATAAATAATTATGACTTAAAAATTTCTTTCTTTTAATCGAGTGAAGTGCTAGACGACCCCTCAATTTAAAACATTTACATGTGTGTGAAACATTGTTAATTTATATGATAATCACCTAGACTAGGTTTTAGCAAAACCTAAATCTAGTCATCACATCCTTTTCTATGATAGAATTGAAACCAAAGTAATACACAACATACTTTAATCAATTCATAGAAAATATCATTTTATCATCAATCATGCATAGTAGCATAAGGCATGCTTTGATACTACTGCTGGTTAATTAAGATAGTAATTAAACATGTAAACTTGCAAGGCGGAATTTGAAAACTTAAAATTAAGCCTAAAGGATCTCCTAAGCATGCCATGATTGATATAACCTAAGTTGAAACATTCCATAGATGCTCATATGTATATAAAACTTATTAAAAGAAACCTAACATTTAAGTTAAGAGCATTACAAGTTGATGCATGCCTTCCCTTGGTGCGGCGCTCCCTTAGAATAATTGAACAACGCTTTGTTAGCACTAACCTCAAAATTGGGACAGCCTCTATGATTGATCCATACAGATCTTCATCGACCAAAACCTCTCATTGAGGAAGGACTCGTTAGTAGACAACAACTGCCAAACAACTAGAAGACCAACCCAAAAATATAACTTAGAAGGCTCTCTTCAAATTATGAATGAGCCTTCAAAGAATTCTTATGACGAAGGAGAAACTCGTGGAGGGTCTCGCAAAAAGCTCACCAACAAAAGATGTCAAAACTCAGAAGGAAGGATGAGCTGAATTAGTTTGAAAGGAGGGGGTGGTCCACTATTTATAGTGGGATGAGAACAAAAAAATCCCCTAAAAAACAATTGTGGGATGGGAATATTCCCATCCCACATGCCAGTTAATGCACGGAGCTCTAACTCCGTGCGGGTCAACCTGCTCGCACAGCCTACTTATGCGAGCAGTATGGCTGCCACAAGGCAAGGGCGTAATGGGCTTACCTTGTCCCGCAAGCCTAGATTGCGGGTTGTAGCTAGGTGTGCATAGTAAGCCTGTCCAAGTGCTGCCCAATAGTGCTTGTAGGCTTGCTGCCCGCCAGCATGCACTAGCCCATGAGCCAGCGCATGCTAGTGGCCTGTGAGTAAAAATGCTCTTAGGGAAGCCTCGTAACTTTGAGCACGGTATTTTGCTCCCGACTTGCGAGTACGATGATGAAGTTGTAATTTATTTATCCCTTGCTAATTTTCTACTTTTTACTGGTCATAAATTCATCAAGAGGAAGCATCTTTATTTCTTTGAGCCTTAACAAATTTTAGGCAATTTCAACACATAAGGCCAAAGGCAAAGAAGTTATGGTGTTAACGACATGGCCATATTGTTATCGACATTGACTTTCTAGCATAACAAAAATTTCACTTTTTGTAATTTTCAGCAAAAAATGTGACTTTTGCCACATTCTCGGAGATGATCACTACAAAACCACTCCCCACACATTACATAACACCTTCACACCAAATATTTTGAAGGATTTGATAAAAAGAAGAGAGGTATGGGCTTAAAATAAAAGGAAGCATGGGCTAAGGCTATCCTAAGTTGATTTTGGATTGAAGGGAGCTCCAAGAAAGAGAGAGCTAAGTTTTAGTAGAAGGGGGACTGAATTTTTGTTATAAGAGGGGAAGGAAAGAGAGAGAAAGATCTACAAAGCTTTGGTGGAATAAAGATTTGCTTCGTTTTGTTAATGTCATTAACAACATCGTGATATTGTTACCGACATCCCTTGTGAATTCATTAATGACATTGCTTTGGTAGAATAAAGATTTGCTTCGTTTTGTTCTGTCTCGAATCGTTTAGGCCTAGAATGAACCACTAAGATCCTTCTGAGTTTGGAAATGCATCATTAGGGTTAAAAATTGTAATTATTTAGGAGTTATATATGATTTGTTAATGTATTAATATGCTCATTAAGGTTTGGAGTAGCAATAGAAGCGCTTTGGGTCATCCATATCAATATCACCCTTCACAGGGAAGTCAGTAACGATATGGATGACATTGTTACCCTTGTTAACCCAAACAATGGTTGTGTTATGCAAGTTCAGCCTAGATTATGTTTCTTAATATTGTTTTAGGTCACCCACACGAAGGGAACTCATGTTCTCGGATAACCGACCCAACAATATAATATGCGACATTTTCACTAATAAAAATGACCAACATAGCGGAAAATAAAAATGAGCCATTTTTATAAAATAAGAACTTCGAAATCTCTGTTGTTTTTACCTAGATCACATGGGTCTTGCCAAAATCCAAATCGAGCATACATTGTACGCTTGGTACATATTTGTGTTTTGGAATATCCTCTATGTTAACCTTTGTGGATGCATGTAGTTTAGGATAGATGTATGTTAGTGTTTAACTTCATTCGGGTATTGAATTTATCAAATGTAACATTTGTTAGATATCGATGTATTTAGGAAATTTGTAAATCCCCAATCCCAAGCTGTAATTAATCCCGTAGATTAGGCGCTGTTACTTTCCTACGTGTTTACTTTTTGGCACTTTATTTAGAGTGCTTTCTGCATGCACGCTAAATAACAAAAAACATAAGCCAAAAACATCTAGATTAAATTGATATCACAAAGGTGGTTTCCAAATGGGAATAATGTTAACTCAAATAACGACGAAGTAAGTAACTCATCTCGAACCCGAATCTCTTAACTATGGTATACATTATGCAAATGGATCTAAGTTGTACCAAATTTTCCTAGAAGAGCTGAGATGAGTAGCGACTATGAGTACCATAGACTAGAGGTTCTAATCTTGAGTTTATTAAACTTATCACACGAACAAGTTTCTTTCCTTCAACTAAAAACCACAAAATTTTCAATCGGAAAACCCCCAAGCCCAATCTCACGGGGCAGCACCTGGTGGTGACTATGCGGGTCCAACATTGTCTGCTCACAACTTGTGAACATCCCGTGTTCACAGGGCCCACTTGCAACAAGAAAATTTCCCTTGCTCGCTGCTATGCAATTTTTCCAAAACCCCTTTCCTTAAACTTTTTAATTATTATTTAATCCAACCAATTAATAATTCATCCAAGGATTTTGACATTCTTAATATTCTCCACATAGACCAAGTCTATAAGTTCTTTACTTAGTCTGAAAAAGACCCAAAGTGTGTGACCTCATGGGATCTCGAAGAATAGAGTTGTTGGAGGTTAACCTAAACTTGGCTTTCCATTTGGGAACCTTTAGGCTAAGTGTTCTAGACCAATATGGAACCCGGTAACTCTAGTTGATCAAATGGTCTTTCTAGATAAGCTATATGATCCCCGATACTCAAAATGTCATGTACTTGTAACTTGATCCGGTTCTTCAATAGTAACCAATATAATAAACTCCTTGATGTATGTTACCGAGAAGTCCGTTAAGTGATTTTGGATGAGTATTGAAAAGTTGCTAAATAATTTAAATCCATACTTATGATATTTTGAACAAAAGCATATGCATTAGATGGTGTAGCCTTTAAGATTAGGACACCCTATTTTACTGAGAAGCTTACGAAGGTATCATTTGCGAACCCATGGTGACCAAGGATGCTTAGCAAGTCGATCATTTGTGGCCATGCCCCATGTACCTCCCTTGTTCACACCTATTTCTAGAGAGGCTTGTTGTGTATCATACTACAACAAGAACCTTCTACATCAACAACCCATGAGCGAACTCATATAAGGAAACCATAAATACTTTCTCTAGATCTAGCAAAACAAATTGCATATCTTCTTGCAGGTAAACTACTTAATATCTCATGGGTATTAAGATGACACAAGCTTAGATTTAGAAGCTTAACCCTTACACGAGGGGATATAAGGTCGGAGGAAGTGTGTCGCATGCTATGTGCTATGTGTTTAACACTTTCCTTTTATCATACATCGTATATTACATCATGCTAATAACAATCTTTTGTGAAGACACAATTATGCACACACTCATTTATGATATGGTCATCATGCCACCACAAACCCGAGGTCAAACTAATATCACACACCTAGGTTTAGACATTATGCTAAGAGATCGTCACCTATGATTAGGATCATAATCTCCCAAAGTATAGCGATGCTCGCTTGGCACCTTGAACCTCTTCCCATTTGGTGTAACAAACCCACTACACTATAAGAGTCACACAAAGCAGTCGATTGTTACACCTAAGAGTACATTGCACTTTACCTGGACTTGCGCAATTGTGCAATAATTGAATGAAGCCACCTTACAACACAAGAAAGAGCCATAGTTGCAATTCTAAAAAAGCCCAGCTTTTAACACATGGGTATTACCGCAATCAACTTGTTTGTTCCAAATGGTTTTGCAAACCTAATTCACACTTTTAAACCAAGCCTACTACCACACAGGTATTACGATAATCAGCCTATTTCTTCGAAGTAGATTGACAAACACAACCCTCGACATCATATAAATGTCACCTTAACCTCAAGCTGTCACCACACAGGACATGTCTTATTATTATTTGAGTTACGTCTTTATTATTAATGATTAACCCTGTTTGTTTCAAATGGATTGATAAACATGAATTTTATCGCATCAAGACATATTAACCATTTGTGATGCAACCACGTCATATGCATTTCACACATCAACATCAAGTATGTCAAACATGAATTTCATATCTGACAAAGTTATCCAATTATGTTTTCTTTAGTTAAGGTTTGGAAGAGGTTGACTCCCCGCCTCGTCCGGATTTCCCCCATCGTGGCTTGTCAAGAGAACTTTCCATTGGAGAGTATTCTACACACTGATTCCAGTGAATAATCGGGTTTAGATTTGTGTTTTGATTCAAGTTCTGATTTTGTTTTGAATTGGAGATCAGTGTTTTGTTCAGGTTAGAGTTTCAGGATAATGGATCCTTGGGGTGGTCATGGGGAGAGACGAGAAAATTTTGCATGAGGTGCCAATAATCTAACAAATCCCATTAAACAACAGCCTAGAAATGTCCAATGCTCTAAGCACCATTCTTTGTAGTGACCAATTTGCTCAAGCGCTACAGTTCCACTTTCATCCACATTTACCAAAGAACAGTACTTCAGATGGACTCTCAAATTTTGAGACAATCAAGAATCTCCAAGATCCAGTTGCTGCTAGCTATCCTAGAGCCTGGAGGCCTGACTTTACTCCTAATACATTTCTGTCATCAAGCAACCCATTTGAAAATCCGACCAATACCTTCCAATTTGGCATAGGAACCTCGCAACCTCAATGCCACCATGGCAAAACTAAGATAGCGTTATCCCAAGCACTGGATCAATTCAATCAAGGTCTACGAGAGTTTGGTCAATTTCAGACATGCTAGACTTCTAGGGGTAATAACCATTCATGGCTAAGGTGAGCTAATGTCTTCTGGGTTGCTCAGCCCCAAAATCAATTCGACCAAGGGTAAGTTGATCAGTAGTTGGTCAGCTTCGGTCTATTTCATCTGAGTTGGCATCAACCAATAGTATCTACAAGGGCAGTCATGCCTTTATATAGTTCCATCCCACCACTTTAGAGCTTTGCCTCACAACTAGCGATCCCTCAGAATCTAAGTGCCCCAAACTCCTTCAACACAAGAATGAACTTCACGATCCAACCACCGCAATATCTGGTCATGACCCAGGAACCATCTACTACCAAATTTATGCTCAGTCTTAGAGGCACCACAATCCCCCAAGGGTAGTTTAACTAAAGGACTTCAACGTTCACTTCTCCTCATCTTAATTTTCAGTAAGAGACTGATGGGACAGTCCCCTAGTATCTGATAAGTGTATAATTACACTTATTAACACATTAATTTCACACATTAAACACTATAGTTTTAGTCATTTTTATAATTCATATAAAAGATTTCACATGGTATGTAGTTGTTTTTTATGCAAATGCAGATACTAGGTAAATCTTGGGAGTAAAATGATCTGAAGTGGAATTCTATGAAAAAAGAGTGAAAAAGGTGAAAAAAGATGCGTGGAACTTAAAGATTTGGCTTAGGATCGAAGCTGTCAAAGATCTGTGAAATTACAAGAAGATTTATGAGTAAAACTCAATTCGCGGTCGTGACTTTTTTACTTTAGAAACATAAGTCTACCAATCAAAGATTCACGGTCGTGACATGTGTATCGCGATCGCGACTTGGATGGTTTTCTGGTATTATCTTCTTAACCAACAACAGCTAGATAAGCATGATCAATGCCATCAACTACCAACAAATAGACGCCTATCAGGAGTCAACCAATTATGAAAAGGTGCTTATCAATTGTGGATTATATCAAAGCTTCTCAACCAATCACAATGAAGAGATGCAATCATTCACCAATGGACACAACCCTTCGTTTAGATAGATGCAACCCTTCGAACTCTATAAATAGGGCTCCATTCCATCACAATTTTGTAGCATTGGATGTGTGCAGAATTAGAGTGTAAATAAAGAGTCACATATAGTATGTGTGTAGATAGATTCGTTACGTTGTTAAGTGTTAGCGAGAAAATGTTTAAGTGATTTGAATCCTTGTTTCGATCACTAGATTTCTCCATATTCTCGAGCAATTGTTGTATAAGTGTACTTGCAAATCACTTATCAATAAAAGCTTTCGTTCTTCAATATTCGTTTGTTCAATATTCGCAAAGAATAGCATCCTAGCGGAGGTTCTGTACAGGCTGAAACCGAATTCAAAGAGCATATGCAGGAATTGCGGGAATTGACGACACCCATTAAAGAGTGGATACAGTTTGATCAACTTTAGCTTTCACTTGCATACCTTACAACTTTGCTTTGCTTTCTACTTATACTTTCTATTTCGAAGTTTATGATATGTCTATTTCGAAGTTCTTCATAATGCATATTTCGTGCTAAGTCTTTTATGTTAATCAAGTTATATGTGTTGGAACTAATTTTAAGAGTAGTTTCGGGGTTAACAGTATCGTGTATAATCACTAGATTTGTGATATAACGCTGTTTAGTGAGCCAACATTTTTGGAATGGTAACTTGCTAAAAGTGGCTATGTGAGAGCGACCCGTACTAAGCATAGTATTGATGTTGTCCAGGTTTTCATAATTATCTTATTTCGTTTGCGCTAGGTTTAGAAAAGTTATTTCATGTGTTGCTCTGCGACAAATCATTGAACATCTAAGTGTTTTGAACGAGTTTGTTAGATTAGTTTAGTGAGTCGTAACATCTTTGCTGAACTTGCATGTTTTCTCTGCTATACTTATTCGTAGTGAAGATTCTATATATTTAGATTCTCTAATCTTCCACATCTATATTTACTCAACTTTTCATTCTAATCTTCGTATCCAAAAATCTCAAATCTATTTTTATTTTCTTTTACTTTGTCTTTTCTTGGTATTATTTAGACCTGGTTCCTTCCCTGTGGGTTTCGATATCTTTTAAAATCTACATTGCAACTATATACTTACAGTTATCATCATTTTTCTATTTGATAAGAGGTATTGACAACACCTACATTTTTCGTGAACAAGTTTTTGGCACCATTATTTGAGGATAAGCTTTACGAACGAGTGTAGCCAAGTCTCACGAACAAGTTCTTGGAACCATTAGTTATTAAACTTATCAGTGGAAAAGTGGCAAACATGTTTTTAGCGCCATTGCAGGGGAAGGCAATAGCGTTTTAAGGAAGAAATTTCCGGGGAAGTCAATTGTGTCTTAGAGATTTAATAATGAGCAATTTTATTATAGATTTATTCACATTATTATTATTATTATTATCATAATCTTAATATTAACATATTTTTCTTGCCTATTCATTGAGTTTTCTTTCTAGCGTGTGCATGCCAAGTAAGCGTAGTTTGGGAGAAAGTTTTGCGTCTTTCGAATCAGAGATAGAATGATTTGGTAGGGCAAGGAAAAAAAATATAAGAGATAAGAGACAAGAATGGTTGCCGGTCAAGTGGAAAACCAAAATCCAAACCCAAATCATAACCCAAATGAAGATCCACCCCAACCAAGGCTTATGGATTATGTTATCCCGACCATCAATGGTAACAATCAAGGAATTGCTAGACCACCGATTGATGCGAATCAATTTGAAATAAAACTAGCATTACTTCAAATGATTAGCAACAATGTGCAA
>CATIWQ010359061.1:0-18438 GCA_949673415.1 Euphorbia schlechtendalii
GTTTACAGAAGTTGAGTAGTTTATAGTTTATAGACTAGCTCACATCATAAGTCACTCAGCACGCATCTAAAAACTAAACTCAGAAATAATTTTTATGAATCTTAAAAAGAACCAAGTAACTGCATTCACCCCCTATGCTCAGTTGTTTAAGCTAATTTCGACCAACAAGTCATGTCAAAGCAAGTGCTCAACTTCTAGACTCATTGGCAAAGAGTTAAAGATCCAAATTGCTTACAATAAATTCAATTTTGGCTCAAGGTAGACAAGACTCCTTAAAGAAGGAATGTATGTGACCAGGCCTCCACTCTTTGATGGTCAACACTACACATTTTGGAAAAATCGTATGAAAAGTTTTATTCAATATCAAAGCATGCAAGCATGGCTAGCAATAGAGTTAAGCCTCGTATTCCCACTATTATGTAGGACATGGTATGTGTTCCAATTGATCTAGAGGATTATGATGATGCTGACCTTAGACTTCTCAAAGAGAATGCGGCGTATGTCAATTTATTACATTGTGTGCTAGATCTTTAAAGTTTAACAAGGTCCCAGGCTGCAAGATAACTTAAGAAATCGTGAGATCACCTACAAGGGGATTGATAAGGTCAAGGAGTCAAAGATCAACCTCATGCTTTGAGAGTATGAGCTATTCAAGATGGGCGCTAGCGAGGGTATTCAATTTATGAATATCAGGTTCATTAATATTATTAATGAACTAAAGAGATTAGGCAAACAATTCACCAAAGAGGAGATGGTGAAGAAGATTCTCAGAGTTCTCACTATTGAGTGGGATGCCAAGTAGAGCGTTATGAGTGGATAACGTTCTACCCGGCGCGGTCGTCACGAGGTGCCCGCCTCGTGAGATGGGGCGTGGGGCTTTCGAAAAAAGAAAATTTTTGTTTATGGAGGTGTTTGAAATTAATTTCAATTTTAAGGCTCAAGACCTAAACCCTTATCTTATGTTACAGAGTCGTCATCCGGATAAACTCTTTCGAGAAAATTTGGTACAGCTTAGATTCATTTACCTAATCCATACTATAATACAGAGATTTGAGTTCGGATAAGTTACTTACTTCATCATCTTTTGAGTTAAATTATACTATGTTTAGAAACCATATTTATAATATTCGAACTAAAATAGATATTTTTGGTTTATAGTTATTTTATTACACATGCATAAAGCGGTAAGTAAATTGCGGAAAGTAAACATGTAGGAAAGTAAATATACAAAATCTAAGGGGGATTAATTACATTTTGGGTTAAGGGATTACAGATCGCCTTAGTACATCTAAATCTAAGGGGTACATGCACCTAGAATACATCAATATCTAATGAATGTTACATATTTGATTTTTAAAATTAAATGTGATACTTGAACAAAATTAAATCCTAACATTCATCTAACCCTAGTCCACATGCATCCACAAAGGTTAGCACGAATATTGCACATCATGAGTAATTGTACATATGTTCGATTTGATTTTATCGCATGACTCAAGCGGTTTAATTTAAAACAATGAGAGATTTAAAATTCTTCAATATAAAAGGTTCATTTTTATACATGTAATTGTTTAATCATTTTCATTACTGTAAATGCCACATGTGAATATTTTGTCTTGTCGGTTATCCGGGAACTTTGGTTCCCTTCTTCGAGGTTTCCTAACACGTTTCATAGCAATATTAGCAAAATAAAACTAAGTCAAGATGAAATGAATAGAATGGTGTTATCGAACCCATTCCGAAAGGGGAGTCATTAATGTTAGTAAAATAATATCCGGGTGAAGGGGAACTAACTTTAACCGTTCAAACACCTTTTGGACCGATTTCAAGTTCTAAAAATTCTCAAGTATATACTTTTATGTTGCTAAAAATACCGATTTTAAGTTTGAATAGTCATTACCAACCCTCTTGAACATAAAACGATACTTAAGGATTTAGAAAAATCTGTGTAGAAAATACGACATCAGGGATGTCATTAACAACATCGCAATGTCGTTAACGGCATTATAGTAATAGACAGAGGTAGTTTTTCATATTTCTCATTTTACACATCAAACATATATACCAAGTATAAACATGTGAAACATGACTCTAGGAACTCAGAGGCTCACCTCGTAGCTATGAATCCACTTTGCTAGGTCCATAAAATTCTTCGAAAACTCTTTGGTTTGGTTTGTGATTTTGTTGAAATGTGAAGAGTGAGGGCCTAATCTTTGAAGGGAATGGAAAATTTCAAATATAAGTCTTGACAAGATGAAGAAAGGAAGTACTAATCATTCTTTTCTCGAGTTTAGAGTTTGAAAAATACTTAAAACTAGTTAACTTGGTAAAAAGAAAAGGAAGAAGTAAGCATTCCAAATGAGTGGAGATACTTACTAAGAGCACTTATACCAAAATCTATTGAGTTGGAACTTAGTGAAAGTGGTCAAAGAAACACAAAACTTCAAAGTTTGCTTAATTTTCCTACATAACTCATATTTGCCTAAGAAATGAACTAAATGTTAGACGTGATGTATTCCCTAGAGGTAATTAGGGCGATATATCTTAATTAGTTATATTGTAAAAATGGTTTCGTATTATTATTATGAATAATAAAGGTATCTTTGTTATTTATGATTACTTTTATTTAATTTTTGTATCTCGCTGGTATCATATATATGTGATATTATATATATATGTGCATTGATAAGACAAAGTCCGTGACTACTTCATACTGGTAGCTATGTGGTGTGAGAACTGCACATACTTGTTACTATGAATAGTCTAAATATCCATAGTCATAGTTTCAACTGCACATCAATGAAGCAGACAGAGTATCATGTGTAATAAGCTTACTCCTTGGATTATATCCAAGTAGCCAATCTCACAAGCTGAACGTGGTACCTTGAGTTAACACATGAATGTATTCGAGTAATACATTGGAGATCGCTATACGACAAACAGTTAAAAATAACTATATCCATGTGTTGTTTCATGTCTTATTGTACTAGCTATACAAGTATCCTTAGACCTGAGATACTGGTTACCTTATGTAGGAGTTGCTATACTTGGGTTATACTTATTCTTACCATGGTGATCAGGATGACACGGGTGACTGCGGGTATAGTGATGATCACATGTTGTAAGCCAAGTAGTCAAGATTGGATCCATCAATTCTAACATAGTGATATAATGGGATATGTACCTTAGCGCCCCTTGTTGAATTGGCACACTCATAAACCAATGATCAGAGAATAAGATTGATAAAACGGGTTTGTAGTCAATTTTGATATATAATGACGAGTTGTGTTTTTCACGAACAAATCTAATTCCAGGTTAGCTACGACTATTACATGAGCTAACACTTAATCCGAGCTCAATAAACTTTATGGTACTTAACCTGAAGAAAGGAGTGTATTGTATTGATTAATACTGCAGAACTAGATTAAGTCATAGGAACGTGACGTTTCGATTATTGGGGGGATCATACGCCTTTGCTAGAAAGCCCATTTTATCTTCTAGAGTTATCAAGTTTCATATCAGTCTAGAGCACTAAGCCTAAAGGTTCCTCGATGGGAAACCAAGTTTATGTTAACCTCTAGTGGCTCTATACTTGAGAATCTTATGACGTCACATACTTTGGGTCTTTATCAGACTAGGTAAAGAACCTATAGATTGGGTCTATGCTGAGAAAATTTGTTTGTCGAATTCATTAGAAGATTTATTAATTGGTTAGAACAAATTAATAATTAAAGGGAATAAGGAGAAAATCGGGAAAAATTGTATAGAGCGGAGTAGTAATATTTTTCCCATTGTGAGTGGGTCCAAAATGAACATGGGATGTTTAGAGTGGGGCCTGCGTGGCTGCCCCATGAGCGCACGGGGTAAGCCCCCATGCGCTATCGGGCTACAAACCCTGCCCATAGAAGCGCTTGCACGGGGTTGATGCGCAAGCCCGCTTGCGTGGTGAATGGGTAAGCCTGCAAGCATGGGCTTGCGGGAAGGCTTGCAGGCCCATACTTGCGGTACAAGGCAAGCCCGCTAAGTCTTGCCTTGTGATGGGAGCCGCGGGTTAGCCTGTGGGTCCAAGTGATCTGCACGGCTAACTCGCTTGTGGGATGAGAATATTCACATACCACATTATGTTTTAGGGGGAGTGAAACACTCCCCCTTTCCTTATAAATAAGCCTCCCCTCTCTCATTATTTCACACTTTAGCTCAGCTTTTCATTCTAAGTTCGACATCTCTTTCTTCATGAGTTATGCGAGATCCTTCACGAGTTTCTCTAAACAACGTAGAATTATTTATAAGGCTCTTTCTATTTGAAGTGAGTTTTCTCAGTTTAAATTTTCAGGTTGGTCTTTGAGCGATTTAGCAGTTGCTATCTACTAATGGGTTCTACCTCAACGAGGTTTTGGTCGGTGAAGATCCGTGTGGATCAATCATAGAGGCTATCCTAGTTTGGAGGCTCATGCTAACAAAGTTCTACCGAATTTCTCTAAGGGAACGCTTGTGAGCACGGGATTTTGTACCAGCTCGCGTGTTCGATGATGATGGCTTTTTCAGGATTTTATCCTTGAATTACACAACTTTCATGTATCCTGACGTATCCGAATGGGAATCCTCTTCATCTCTAATTCAGAAAGACATTTTCATTAAAATTATTTAATTTTATTTAGAAATTAATTATTTAAATAAAAAATACAAAAATACAAAAAAATTCGAAAACGTAAACCCGGGGGGACTGAATCCCGGGCAGGCCTCGTTGGCGAGAGCCTCGCCAAGATTTTCTCTGGCGAGGCTCCTCACCGGAAAAACTTACCTTTTTTGGATTTTTTGGGATTTTCCTATAAATAGTCAGGTATTTTTCGATTATCAAGATCCTGAAAATTATTATATAAAATATAGCTTTAGAACGACTTTAATTTCCAAGAACAAGATGAAGTTTTTTTGGACATCCTACGTAATTTTTTTACCGAAACTTAAAGGACGAGGAGGATTTTCAACGGCCAATCGGATATCTTCGAAGTGGATTCATTCCATAAGGGTAAGCCTCTGGGTTCCTAGAACTGCAATTCCCGTGCTTTCAATCTTCTTCTTCTTCTTCTGATTTTATCGATGAACCTAGGATTTTTATCATTTTATTTTATTTCAACAGTTATAATTCTTCTTCATCTATTTTCTTTATTAAAAGGATATGTATGTTAGAATACCCTCACGAAGGGAGTAAAACAAATTCCTGGATAACAGCCCTCACCAATTTACCATCTGAGCAATTTCATTAATTAAAATGAGAAACCAATGTGCTAATAAAACGAAATGTTTTATTTAAATAAAAAACAAAATATCACGATTGATTTTATTTAGGCCACACAGGCCTCGCTAAATTCAAAATTGAACATACATGCTATCCCCTATGCTAACCTTTGTGGATGTAGGTAGATTAGGATTAGATGTATGTTTAGGATTTTAATTTTCCTTCGGGAATCGCAATTTCAAATTTATGGGAAATGTAATTAATAGGTTAGAGGGCGGTTGCATCCCCCGATTTTTGGAAGCCTTATAATTTTTATTTTTCGCTTTTGTTTTCCGCACTTATTTAGTACTTTGTGGATGGTTTATTATTCTGCTTTGTGAATGGTTTATTTTACAATACGTGAATCATGCATTTAAAATAAAAAATGAACTAAGTGCGAATATGCACAATTAAGAGAATACGGTTTTCTATTGATGTAATTTAATGTGATCCAATGAGAAATAAGCAACTTATCCTGGACCAGAATCTCTATGTCTTAGTGGGCCATCCCCCGGACGTTAAGCCTCACAGGTCTCTAATTCCTAGAAAGAGCTAATCTAGGTGGCGACTCCACACTAAGAGACGACGGATTCGGGTTCGAACAGATCTAAAATGTTTTCGCTTTCTCTTTTCAACCTTTTTCCCAGGTCCTCGACCTGGTGCACCTTTTTTCAAACACCCCTATGGACCGCGCCTATGAAATCACGCTCTCTAGGCCCACCACTCGATTGTACATCTCATCCGAAATTTGTGGGATATATTATTGCCCATTGTGGGCTAAGTGTTGGATGTCAAGTGTACATCATGTAAATTGGGGTGAATGATGTAATTAAGTGGTTTTATGTTGTCCTAGTGTCAACTAATCCTAAGTATGTGGGATGCCAATTTGGAATGATGATGAGAAGATGATATGTTACATCAATTTAATATGATGAGTGTGTACTTTCAAGTGTCTACACTAAAATTCATGGTTAGCATGACATTTGTACAATAATAAGTACGTAACACATAGCATGCAACGTCCAAATTTCCAACCATGTAACTCTCACATGTAGGGTTTGTAGCTAGTCTCTATCCTATGTTTTGTTCATCTTAGTACCATGAAGATACTAAGGAGCTCACCTACAAGAAAAATATAATGCATGGTCATTTGTTCATCTTATTTACATGAGGTTTACAAATGGGTTGTTGATGTAGATGGTTCTTATTGCACTAAAATACACTCCAAGCTTCTAACGAGGGAGGTACATGCTATATGGAAACAAGTGCTCCACCAGCTCAAGTGCTATCTTTTCTCAAGGAGGCAAATTAGTATAAGAGAAAGCTTTGCGGTAATAGGGACCTTAAACTTATGGGCTAATCCCCTCTATTGTAATGTGAAATTATGAATATGTCATAATTAAGAGAAAATAGAATAATGTTATCAATGATTTTCGGCACTTATCCAAAATCTAAAACCATTGAAAAACAAGTTTTTAGAAAAATCCCCAGAGGAGTCGCCACTATGAGCGGATGAAATGGAGAGGTGGGCCAAGAACGCGTGAGATGAGAGGTGCGGTCCACCAGGTCGAGGACCTGGAAGGTTTGGTAGAGAGAGCGATATCTTTTTTAGATCAATCAAACCCAAATCCATCATCTCTTAGTGCGAAGTCGCCACATGGATTAGCTCTTTCCAAGAATTAGAGTCCTTTGAGGCTTAACGTCCGGGAGATGGCCCACTAAGACACTGAGATTCGGGTTCAGGATAAGTTGCTTATTTCTTATGTGATCACATTATATTATATCTATATAAAACCGTATTTTCTAAATTATGCATATTAGCACTTAGGTCATTTTTTAAGTTTATATGCATAATTCACATATAGACAAATGATAAATCCATCCACAAAGCAATTAGTAAATGTGAAAAGTAAATGCGGAAAGGTAAAGATTACAAAAATTACAAAACCTCAGGGGATGCAACCGCTTGCCTAATCTATTGATTAAATTTCCCAATAAAGATGAAATTGCGATACCCAAAGGAAAATAAATCCTAGGCATACATCTAACCTGCATCTACAAAGGTTAGCATGAGATATGGCAGATATGTTCGATTTGATTGTTAGACAGCCCGTGTGGCCTAATTAAAACATCGACTATTTAAAGTTGTTATTTTTAAATAAAAATAGTTCATTTTTAATTACACATATGATGGTCAATTTTATTAGTGAAAATGACCGCATGGCAAAAATGTGAGGCCTGTTATCCGGGAATAATTTGTATTCCCTTCGTGGGGGTATTATAATATAAATTTCCATTAATAAAGAAATAAAAGATGAAAAGAAGAAAATTACTACATTTACAATAATAATAAAATTCTAGGTTCTCAAATAAGATAAGAAAAGATGAAGCAGAAGATGAGCATGGAATCTACAATTCTAGGAACTCAGAGGCTTACCTTTTCGGTATGAATCCACTTCGACGAATCCGTTCGATCTCCGGGAGCGTTCCTCATTCGTTTTGATTTAGTTAATGTTTAATTGGAAAATAAGTGTTTATTTATCCAAAAGATAATCAGACTCGGATTCTAAATTTGTTTTACACCCGAGAATATCTGAGGATATGAGAAGGAATAGATGAAAGAAATTTGATTTGAAGATGAAGAGTTTTGGAATCCAAATGTTTTTTGGATCCAAATTGTCCAAGAAAAATGTAAGAAAAATGTTTTTGTAGTGTTTTCTCAGTGTTTTTACTTCTGAGAAGAAGAGTTTTTCTCTCAATTTTTGAGCCCCCCTCAATCTAAAAAGGTCCAACTATTTATAAGAAAAATCTCAAAAATCCAAAAAAGGCAAGAAAATTTGGCGAGATCGCCAAAGGGTTTGGTGAGGTTGCCAAGGAGTCTAGCGAGGTCACCAGGGAGTCTGGCGACCTCGCCACACTCCTTTGGCGAGGCTCGCCAGACTTTTTGGCAAAGCAGGCTCCAGATCCGATTTTCTGTGGCATTTTCCTCGGATCCGATTTTCTGTGGCATTTTCGGATTTTTTGTTTATTTTCATATGTTTTAATTAATTTTTGAATTAAAGGAAAAAAATTAAATAATTTTATTAGAAAAGTCCTTTTGAATTAAGAGACGAGGAAGACTCCCATTTGAAGATCATCGGACAGTTGAAAATCGTGTGATTCAAGGATAAAAATCCTGAAAAGCCGTCATCATTAAATATGCGAGCTGGTACAAAATCCCATGCTAACAATAATCCTTCATCATCGGATAAAAGTTACTATTGTCTACCATTACAATTATTTGATCACTACTTTACGAAGGCAGTAGGGATGGATATTTCATCATTTGTTGATGGACCGGGAAGATGGTGATCCCTTTGAATAAGACTCTGACAATGATGCACTTAACAAGCTCCTCCACAACCAAGTTCACACTAGGCATACCAAGGCCCAAGATGTGAAGAGAAAGGCTAAGGTAGCATAAACTGTGTTCCCTAATGACGTTTTGAATGTGGATGAAGATAGTTTCATGGTGAACTTTCAGGAAGATAGTGGGGACACCAATGACAATGTTCCACTTTCTACCATTCTATAGCAAATCTCAGCAGCCTCTACTCCGTCCTCTCCAAAACAAAGGGTTGCATCATCCATGGTAAAAAATAGCCAAGCAAAAATAAGGGCAGGAAATACGCCTGCCTTGCCTCTAACCAGGCAAAGAAAGCCAATGAAGCTAAAATCTTACACTCAAAGGGAAGTTGAGGTGAAGCAAAAGGCTGAAGAAGAATAAGAAAATGCCAGAGAGGCAGAGGAAACTTTGCGCTAGAGGAAGCACAAGCTTGAAGTCACTAAAGAGGATGAGGGATAGGGTTACTCTAAGAAAGGTAAAGAGAACCTGGAAACCATTAGTCTAGTGACGCTGTTCATGTTGAAGATGTAATCTCTAAGGTTAAAGGCATCCATCATAAGCGATCTGCTACCACTCATCTGATGAAGAAACACATACAAGTGGTTAGTAGTGATTAAGATGTTGGTGAAAATAAGAAGAATATGCTCTTCTCGAATCTAGCATCCCAAGGCCAATTTACACTCATCCTGAGTCTATTTCCACTAAAGATGAGTTACCTAAGGTTGATCCATCCTTGGGTTAATAAGACAACCCATAGGTACCTTTAAATCCTTACCCTATTTCTTCTGTAAATCTTAAACCCTCTTCACATGTAAATCCTGAAATCCCCACTCTTGTATATTCCCAAATTCCTTCCTCTTATGTAAATTCTCCTCCCAAATTCTAAAAATTGTAAATTCCCTAGTTTATACCACTTCTTCTCCTTCCCACTCTCAATCTCCAAATACCAATTCTTCACCTCCTCCTAACACTAAAACTGCCATTATCCCTTCTCCTGTAAAGTTTAAATAATTCCCCACTTCTTTAAATGTACAAACTTTAAACCCAACCCTTTCTTGAAATCCATCCATTACCCCTCTAATCCCTTTTTTTAAAAAAGTTTGTGAAGTTGAGAACTCAACACAACATGGAAAAGCAAGTGAGGAAGATGCTACAAAAAATTTTATAGCCAATGAAGTATCTCCCTCTTACAACAAGCAAGGCCAAGAGTACTTAGCTTATTTAGCCATCTTGTCTCAGATTCAAGAGTTAACAAGGAATCAATTTCCAACTCTCAAAACTATTGTTGAGTTGGATGAAGTAGTAAGCCATGTATTATTGTCTCAAGAATTGATGGGCTTGTTCACGAAAGTAAAAGCTATAATACTAATTCAATCCACACTCTAGCATACCATTAGAATCTTCTTACTACGAGGAGTTTTAGAAGATTCAAGGGAGCTTTTATGCCATCCAAAACCATAAGGCGAAAGAAAGTGCTAAAAGTATAGTGGATAAGATTAATTTGATCCTAACTGGACTGTCTGATTTTGTTGCTCAACTCAGTGTAGTTATCTCCTCTATGGGTTTACTGTTATCACTAATGTGGTAGGAGGAAAGATGAAAGGTAGTATTGATACTGTAGTTGAGTAGCTTGAACTCTATAATGGTGACTGAAGCTACATAGCTTCATAAGTTTGGTGAAGAGCAAGCCAAAATAAAGAAGAGCAGCAACAAGAAGATTGAAAATGTGCTTAAAGAAGTGGAGGTCACCAAGTACATCGATAACATCATGGAAAAGTTGTTGGAGAATATGTCCAAGATGATGGTTAATTACGATAAGAAGGTGGATAAAGTGATCAAGATAGTTGAGGAGACTAGGAAAAAGGTTGAAAAACCTTCGTTAAACCTTGATGTGCTGGATGAGAAATTTGATTCTTCCTTCAAAGTATTCAATGACAATATTGATGATCAAGTCAAGAAATTGTAGAAAGCTCTCTTTGAAGCTATGGGCAAGCTATTTTTGGAGCTAACTGAGTCACTTGACCTAGACACTAGCCTCTTCATGCATAAGAAGCTTAATGTCATCAAAGATAGGATCCATGATATAAAAAAGAACATAGATCAGTTGATCACCACAAGATGTATGATTCGAGGGACATGGAGTTCACTACAATGACAATGCACAACTTTTGGTAAAGGATAATTGACATGGAGGATAAGTAGAAGATTGAACTTTTACTTCAGACTTTAGAAGTTTTTGTAGTGCTTCAACAGTTTGTCTATCAAGGATTTTGTTGGTCCTATAGATGGCTTGTAAATAACCACAGAGGAGGGCTGAATGCAAATCTTGGTTACTTTTAACGTTTATGAAATTCTATTTCGCCAAGTTAAGATTTTATATGTGTGCTGAGTATGCGTACTAAGTGACGATATAAAAATAGAATAAACTACTCAGCTTCGCTAGCATAGTTTATCTACAATCTGCTACTAAGTGCTCGACTTAGCAAGGATTGGTTTTTCAAGCGAAAACATATAACAGAGGAGAGATGATGAATGAGCTAAACATAGTAAAAGCCAAGAGTGTAAGTTTAGAACTTCAAAACCTAAATTTTATCCTAGTTCGGCCTCGAGCCTACCTCGAGTCCCCGGATACCTTTTCTGAGCTTTAATCCACTAGTGTTTGTTCCTTACTTAGGCAGAGCAGCCTTTATAGTGGGTAGACACAATTTTACAAAAAGTGCCTTCCTTCTTAACTATCGCTCGACTCAGTTTGGGTACCCTTCCCAAATCGACACTCAGATTTGAATGAAAAGATTGCAAACTGAATTAAACTTATAGAAACATTGAATCCTTACAATGTTAAGTCTAGTAAATCTCTGTATTACAAATAGATTTGGAATTGATGTTTGTTGATTGCTTGAGTTTGGAATTTCTTAAAGTTGGGAGTAATTTTGTAGAGTTTCAATTCTAAAAGAAATTCGAGGTGATTCACCAAGTTTGAACATCTACTTCAGTCTTATATTTATAGTTGAAGCTTTGGCAGAGACGGGCGAAGACACTGAAAAACTGCGCGTGTCAGATGATTCCTTTTGTCTTAGACTTTAGTGAGGGAATCCTGATATTTCGTACTGACAGCTTTTCTCTTGTGAGGACCACTAGAAATCTTCCTTAATCTCAAAGCTATTTGTCCTCAAAAGTATCTAAGGAATATTCCATTTCACACAGAATTTGTTATTAGCACGTGTGTCATTTAAATTCTCAGTGTCGAAGAAAACAACTTTTAATTAATAAAAGCTAACTCAGCACAATTGAGTTGATGTACCTCTAAACTATGTAGTACTCAACAAAGACTTAGCTTTTCCTACTGTAAGCCATAACTTAATTAATTACTCACAAAAATTGAGTTGTTTTTCCTTAAACAAACTCTAGTCAGCTTCATTAATTAAGAGTATACTTAGTACTCAATTAATTTCACTATCTTAGACAGTTTGCTATTTCCAAAATATTAAAGTACTGTGAGGTATTATTAACTTGGGTTCTACAATCTCCCCCATTTTAGATAGATAGAAAACTAGGTAGTAGAAGAAGTTAATTGACTAAATAGTTTAGGGATATTAGAAATACCTGAAAAGTGATGTAAGACTCCCTTGTGCTGAGTGACTTCTCTTAGTCAACTTGAGCTCCCCTATACTGAGTGAGTCTTCTTCAAGTAGCTCAGCTCCCCAATACTTATAGAATTTATCTTTACTTTGTACTTCGTCTTACTTCAACTTTGCTTCAAGGTTTTCTCTTATATGAGTTCCTACATAACGGTTTCAATCTACAGCAGAAACATACATACAACATAAAATTAAATTTAAGAAGATCTTAACTTGAGGTGCGAACTTGTAATTTTTAATAATAAAAAATGACTTAGTTAGTACATTATTTATATCCTAAACTAAGATTACATATTGAAACCCTATTACAAGTTCTTGAAAATAAATACAAAGAATATGGCCTATTCTACTTTTTATGAACAGAAAAGGAAGAGTTTGCAGTTTTATCTTGGTTGGATTTTGGATGTTGCTACTAAGGAGGCTTGTGATTAAAAGATTGCCTAGGTAGAGTTCCCTTATTAAGATTCGCCATTCGGGGAGCGTCTTCATCTACCTTCTCCCCCTTTGCTATCTGACCTTGCATAATTTGTTCAAGGCAGGTATTAAAGGCATCAAGGGCGGCCCTGAAGTTCTCTTCCTGGCCTATGATCTACGGGGATATCTCTTACTCTAGTTGCATTTTTCCTTCAATGGTAATAAAATCTTGATCATTAAGCTTACTAAGAAGAAGATGATGACATCTCTAGAGGTGGGCAATCTGCTCAAAGCCCTAACACGCGAATTGTTGAAAACATTGTAGAAGGCTTCGAAAGTCTATTGCTGTCAATGCTATCTTCAGTTGCACCTCAATATTAAGGACCTTAGGACCTATGGATGATATACACTTTGTAGTGTAATTAATACCCTTCGAGAGAAGTCCAGCTCGCCCATCTTCTGCAGAGTCTCAATCTTCTTATGCATGTCTTCCACTTTGAGCTTGATGACATTCAACTTGGTGTGAATAGTCATTCTAGTCTCAGGATAAAGCGGTTCTGTAGCAGGCAATCTTAGAGTAGGCATGTCAGGAAAAATTTTCTCAATGGCAAAAACCAAAAACTTCTATGAAGAGGAAACCTTCTCGGTGATGTGCTCATTGACCTTGCACTGGATGGTGTATATTTTAGAGTGTAAAGAGTCAAGATTGATGATAGGGGCCTTATTCATCTTTGAAGAGATAGTCTTCAGCAGCTTCATCATCTCATCCTACTTGTTATCATGTAGAAGCAAGAACTTTGACTGTGCTTCAACCAACTTCGCTATACTATGGCCGATATCCATGGTTGTCTCCACCTCTTTAAAGACATTCTTGATCTTTTGATCGGTTAGTCTCTTTATTTCGGCCTGTTCCTCACCCAATTTATGGACTTGTGTCACTTGAGTATCCATTTTGGTACCCAAGTGACTCAGCTGCTCATTAGCAGCATCCACACTATCATTTTATCTTTCCTCAATAGCATTAGCCATTGCAGTGGACGTGATTGCTACCCCAAGCTGGGCTGCAGAATCCATCAACCCTATGAGTATTAGGGCCATCTTATTAACCAAACTTTTGGCACCCTCTTTTGCCAAATGATTTCGAATAGCAAACAAGCTACCCTAGATCCTCTCAAACTCTTCAAAGTATTGAGATTCACTAGGCACACTTGTGTGCTATTCAAAATCAAGCAGTTTTGCCTTTGGTCTAGAAGATAAGTCCATCAATTCATTAGCTAGTAGCTTTTGGCTTACTGGTCCATCTAACTCAGTGGTATTCTTGAGTGTAAGGAATCATAGCTAACTTTCTGATTTCCACCAAGAAAGATGCATCAGCTAAATCCTCATGGAGTGGCTCTTTGCTAGGTTTAATTACTTCACGAGTTGTAAAATTTGCCTTAGCTGTTTAACCACTTACTTTTACATGCTAAGCGTAGTTCTCAACATTGGGAACTTCCCTAACCAGAGGGGTTAAGGGGGTAGGAGAAGGGTTTGAAGAAGAGGATGGTTTAGAGGTTTGTACATTTGAAGAAGGTTTGGGGATGTTTTGGTTGAGCAGAATAGAAGGTATTATGGATGTACAAGGAAGGGTGTGAGATTGAGAATTTTCAAGAGAAGAATGAGAAGAAGGGTTATTTATTAGAGAATGACTTGGAGAAAATAAGTTACGGCTCTTTATGGGAGAAGAAATGTGGATAGGTGACTTTTGGGTATTGATAGGTGAAGAAGGTTTTTTGAAAGAAGAATTTACAGTATTGGAAGGAGAAGAATTTATAGATTGTTTTTCAAAATCTACAAGAGTAGAAACTGAGGGATTTGAAAGATTAACAGGAGAAGTGGTTTTGGGATATAGGAGAAGAGGGGGTAGGTATTTTAGGAACCTTTGTGATAGCTGTTTGACCCAAGGATGGGACAGCTTAAGGTTGCTCATGTTGAGTTGAGGATTTCTCAACATGAGTGAAAGAGGGTATGGTGATGTTGGGTTCCTAAGGATCAGACTCCTCAGGAATAAGGGTAAGGGTGTCTCCAACATCCTCCTCGCTCACTTGCACTTTGTGTTGTAGGGACCTGTTGGTGGAAGAACGCTTGCACTGAATGCCCTTGACTTTGGCAAATGCTTCTTGAACTTCAGCTGGAGCTTTAGCACTCAGAGTGTCCTCTTATAGTGACTTCTTAGCCTCGCCTTGCTCCTCTAATTCCTCATAAAACTCCATTTTGCGATTTCTTTGGTGGAGGGACTCATTGGCCGTAGCCACATGATCAGTTTCCTCTGTCTGCTACTTAGCTTTGATCTTGGCCTCCGCTTCTCTTTGGGTGCGGGTTTTGGACTTCATTTAACTTCTTTTTCTTTGAGGCTGAGTAGGGGCCTCATCGGCTTTTGATTTCACAGGGCTTTTCCCCCTGGCCTTGGAGGAAGCAGCCTTCTGATTCGGAGAGGAGGCAGTGGTGACTTTCTCTAGGGTACTGGATATGGGATCCTTGTCCAAATCATCGCTATCATTGAAATCCACCACAAATCCATCTTCATCCTCCTTTAGGATGTCCATAACCACCATTATTGGTACACACTTCAGCTTTCGCTTCTGTGATGCTTTGTTGTACCTAGCGTGCACCTGATTGTGAACTAGTCTGCTGAAATGAGACATCTCGAATCTTTACTAGCAGCACTGTTTCACCGGACTCCTCCAAAAATTGAGCCAAGTCCACTTTCGCTACCCTCATTAGTTCGGCAATGAGGTAACCATAGTGATAGATGGTAGTCAGCTTAGTCAGATGATGAAGAATCATCACTAGCCAGTTCACCTTTTTATCCTCTACCATATGGTAGACCACACACCTCTGAAAGTAGGTGTAGCTAGTCATTGAGCCCGTTTTTGATAGCAGGAGCTTCACCACAAGCTCATGGCACATCCTAGCAGTCCAACTCATGATGCTCACTACTATCTCCCTAGAAACATATTTAGCGGAGAGCTCCCAATCTTCCAGAATCATGACATCATCTTCATCTCCTATCCTTCTAAGCTAAGTGCCGTTATTTGCCATGTTTAGGAAACTTCCTATCAACCTCGAGAAAATGAGGGTGGATTTTTCCCCAAAATCCATCATTACGATATAATCAAATCCCTTGTTGGTGTAGAGATTTGAGTAGAATGCCCTAATGAGCCATGGGATAGCAGGACCCTCCATCTTAAAAAATGAACTCAAGTGTTGTTACTTGATGATCCGATGCATAGTTTGAGCAACAATCCTTCATAGTCCACCTCATATACTGAATCGAAATCTAGATTATCAACCCACTCCACTCTGATGAAGTAGGTTCCCTCTTGAAGGGTGAGCTTTTCAGTCTTCCCTCAAGATCCCTCGATACTTAGAACGTCAAGTGCTTGTGACTTAATCCGGTTCTGCAGTAGTAACCAATATAATGCACTCCTTCCATCTGGTTAAGCATCATCAGTTTATTCAACTCATACAAAGTGTTAGCTCATGCAATAGCCATAGCTATCCTGGAATTGGACTTGTTCACAAAGAACACCACTCGGCCAAAATGTATCAAAATTGACTAGAAACCCATTCTATCAATCTTATACTCTGATCAGAGGTTTGTGAGTGTGTCACTTCAATAAGGGGCCCTAATGTAAATCTCTCATTATATCACTATATCAGGAGCGATGAATCCCATCTTGACTACACAAGTTACCAACGTGTGATTATCGCTATACCTGTAATCACCCGTGTCCTCCTAATCGCCAGGGTATGAATAAGTATGACCCAAAGTATAACAACTCCTACCTAACGTAACCGGTATCTCAGATCTGAGGATACTTGTACTGCTACTACAATAAGACATGACACCAACACATGGATATACTAATTTTCGAGTGTCTTTCTTATAGCGCTCTCCATTGTATTACCCGAATACATTCATGTGTTAACTCAAGGTACCACCTTCAGCTCGTGAGATCGGCTGCTTGGATCTAGTGCAATGAGTAAGTGTACACATTTTAATCTGTCCATTCCATTGATGTCCAGTCTCAATGAAACTATGACTAGGGTTATTTAGACTATTCATAGTAACACGTATGTGCAGTTCTCACACCACATAGCTCCCACTATATCCACGCACTTTTACACAATGAACTAATTATGGACTTTGTCTTATCAATTTGCATATACATATTAAATATTATACATATATGATATAAGCGAGATACATTAACAAAGAGAAAAGCACTGATAAGAAACAAAGATGCCTTTATTATTATTAATAATAATCCAAAACCATTTGCACATTATAACTAATAAAGATATATCTCCCTAATTGCCACTATTTTATATATCATGTTTAACAATCTCCCACTTACACTAGAGCTAATTTCCCATGTGCCTCATACCATACTCGTTAACATGCTGGTTATATTTAATAAGAGCCAATGGTTTAATAGCCCATCTACTAGATTCTAATCCATTGGGACGTGTTCTAAGCTTATATCAAATCTAGTTACCATCTCTTGTACGAGATAGCACTTTCTGAGTATATGTTCCTTTATGTGGTTCCTTTGCCTGAGTAATAGCCACATTGTTATCGCAATAGACCGATATTAGATTTACAATGCTGGACACCACACTGAGATCACCAATAAATCCCTCAAGCTATATGGTCTACTTAGCTGCTTCTGAAGCAACTAAATACTCAGATTCCATGGTTGAATTGGTAATCATATCCTGTTTGAAACTTTTCCAAACAACTACCCCTCTATTTAACATAAACACATAATTTGAATGGGATTTATAATCATCCTTGTAAGACTGAAAACTAGCATCTATGTATCCCTTCAAAGTGACATCACCTTCTCCGTATACTAAAAACATAGCCTTAGTCCTGTGTAAGTACTTGAGGATAGTTTTAACGGCAATCCTGTGCTTCTCACCTAAGTCAGATTGATATCCGCTCATAACTTTCAAAGCATGTGATATGTCAGGCCAAGTGCATACGATAGCATGCATGATGGACCTTATCGCTAAGCCATAGGGTATTCCATTCATGTGCATTCTCTCCTATTGTGTTCTCGAACACTCAGATTTAGAAAGGTTAATCCCGTGAGACATTGGGAGATAAACCTTTCTTGACTACTCAAGGTTAAATCTAGGCAGAACCTTGTCTATGTATGTACTTTGTGAAAGACCTAGCAGCCTTTTGGATCTATCTCGATAAATCTTTATACCAAGTATAAAAGCTTCTTCTTCAAGATCTTTGATGCAAAACTTCTTTCACAACCATAACTAAACTGTCTGAAGAAAAGGAATATAGTTTCCTATAAATAATATGTCATCGAAATATAATACAAGGAAAACGATCACACTCCCACTAGCCTTCTTACATAAACAAGGCTCATTATCATTTGACACAAAGCTAATTTCTCAGATTCTAATGTCGAACCTAATACTCCAACTCCTCGATGCTGTTTAAGTCCATAAATGGACTTCTACAACTTGCATACCTTAGATCCATCCTTGGATGTAAAACCCTCGGGTTGTGCCATATACACATGATAAGTGTATAATTACACTTATTATCATATTAATTTTATACATTTAACACTATGAATTAAGTCATTTTTATACTTCATATAAAAGATTTCACGTGGTATGTAGTTGTTTTTTATGCAAATGCAGATACTAGGTAAATC
>CATIWQ010359076.1:0-34737 GCA_949673415.1 Euphorbia schlechtendalii
CAAAGTACTTCAAAAACATATGCTTAAAAGAAAAAAATGAGAGAGTGGTATGGAGCATAAAATGCAACCACTGAAAAAAGGGGAGAGTGGTATGGAGCATAAAATGCAACCACTGAGAGTGTTTTAGCATCCTAGGTCACCTAAAAATGCCTTGAGAGAAATTAATCAAAGTGTGATTTTCATGTCCTTTATACTTTATACTATGCTTAAGAGAAGGTAATATTCGAGTATGCATATAACGCTTATATGAAGATGCGATTCGGTTGATTCTCCATTATGAACAAAGGTATGGAACTGAGTTTTATAAATTGCACATTACTAATTTGTGGGAAATTTTGAACTTCTTCTTGAAATCTTTTGCAATGTGGAATGTGATACTCACTGCAATAGTCTTTCGCCAAATAAGGTACGAACTTGTTTACCAAATTTATACACTTTTGTTGAATTTACCTTGAGGACAAGGCAAAAGTTAAGTGTGGGGGTATGATAAGTGTACAATTACACTTATTATCATTATAATTTAATACAATAAACATTATAGTTTTAGTCATTTTTATACTTCATATAAAAGATTTTACGTGGTATGTAGTTGTTTTTTATGCAAATGCGGATACTAGGTAAGTCTTGGGAGTAAAATGAACTAAAGTGGAATTCTATGGAAAAAGAGTGAAAAAGGTGCAAAATGATGCGTGGGACTTGAAGATTTGGCTTAGGATCAAAGTTGTCGAAGATCGGTGAAGTTATAAGGAGATTTCTGAAGAAAACTCAATTCACGGTCGCGACAATACCTCGCGGTCATGACCTGTTCACTTCAGAAATAGAAATCTGCCAATCAAAGGTTCATGGTCGTGAATCACATATCACGGTCGTGACATGGACGGTTTTCATGTATTATCTTCTCAACTACCAACCGCCAGATAAGCATGATCAACCACCATCAACCGCCATCTACTACCAATGAAAAGACACTTATCAGGAGTCAACCAATCATGAAAAGGTGCCTATCCATTATGGATTGAATTAAAGCCTCTCAACCAATCACATTGAAGAGATGAAATCTTTGACCAATGGATGTGACACTTTGTTTGGATAGACGTAACCCTTCAAACTCTTTAAATAGGGCTCTAATTCTTCACAAATTTCATGCATCAAGTGGTGGATAGTGTGGAACACTAGAGAGGAAAGCATTAAAGTGCAAATATAGTGTGTGTATAGTTAGATTCGCTACGTTCTTAAGTGTTAGCGAGAAAATGTTTAAGTGATTCGAATCCTTGTTTCAATCACTAGATTTCTCTACATTCTAGAGCGATTGTTGTATAAGTGTACTTGCAAATCACTTATCAATAAAAGTTTTCGTTCTTTAATGTTTGTTTATTTGATATTCGCAAAGAATAGCATCCTAGCGGAGGTTCTGTACAGGCCGAGACCGAATTTAAAGCAGACGCAAGAATTGCGGGAATTGACGACTCCCATTAAAGAGTGGATACAGTTTGATCGACTTTAGCTTTCACTTGCATACCCTACAACTTTACTTTGCTTTCTACTTATACTTTCTATTTCGAAGTTTATGATATGTTTATGTGTCATAATGCGTATTTCGTGCTAAGTCTTTTATGTTAATCAAGTTATATGCGTTGGCGTTAATTTTAAGAGTAGTTTCGGGATTAACAATATCGTGTATAATCACTGGATATGTGATATAACGCTGTTTAGTGAGCCAACATTTTTGGAATGGTAACTTGCTAAATGTGGCTATGTGAGAGCGACCCGTACTAAGCACAGTATTGATGTTGTCCAGGTTTATATAACAGTCTTATCTCGTTTGCGCTAGACTTAGAAAAGTTATTTAATGTGTTGCTCTGCGGTGAATTATTGAACATCTGAGTGTGTTGAACCGGTTTGTTAGATTAATCTAGTGTGTCGTAACATCTTCGTTGATCTTGCATGTTTTCTTTACTATACTTGTTCGTAGTGAAAATCTATTAATTTAGAGTCTCTAATCTATCACATCTATATTTAATCAACTTTTCGTTCTAATCTTCCTATCCATAAAAATCTCTAATCTATTTTTATTTTATTTTTACTTTGTTTCTTCCCAATTTTATCTTTAGACCTGGTTCCTTCCCTGTGGGTTTGATATCTTTTAAAACCACATCGCAACTGTATTCTTGCAATTATCATCATTTTTCTATGTGATAAGGGGTATTGACAACACCTACATTTATTTGTGAACAAGTTTTTGGCGCAGTTATTAGCCAATAGTTCACAAGATTTTGGAACCATTATTGATTAAACTTATCAGTAGAAAAGTGGCGAACAAAATACAAAGCCCTATTGTGATAGATTCCATCATTAAGGAGATCAGTAACTGAAAATGTGATGTCAGGAATAATTGAGTTCGGTGCGCAATCGTCTATTAGGGCACACATTTCAACTGGAGACGTTAGTGATGACACTTCCATTTCCATTAACTTTTTCACAATTGCTAGTCTGTGTTCTTGAGAAGTTAAGAGAAGGTCCCAAATGCTCATTTTGTTTGAAGTAGCTTTCAACTGTTCTATAATCGGTGTCTCAATTATTTTGGGTACTGGCACATGGATAGGATCATTAATCCTAGGAACTACAGGTTCAGTTGCTCCAGTCACCCTTCCTCCTCTAGTAACTGGACATATAGCTCTTTCACAAAATGATAGTTTGATGGGTTGGGGATTGAAGATCTCAAATTCGTCAAAATCTTCTCCAAGGGGAATATCTTTCAGACTAAAAGGTTTCTCTTCTGCAACAGCCACAAATGGTCTTCCATTGGAAACGGGCTATTGCATGAATGGGGTAGTTCTCTCTGTTGCTTCTTCCATCTTGGTGATAGAGGGGTTTCCTTCTCGATCTCATAAAAAATTAACCCCTTTTGTCCCCGCTGGATCATATTGATTCGGGATGATGACGCACCTGGAATAGATAACCTGTCCCCATCTCCAAGCATTTCCAGGATGAATTGTTCTTCTTCTGCCCCTCCCAACTCCTCTTTGTCATCGAAGGCTTCTTTATCCTCCACAAGTTGATCCCCCGTGGAAAACTCTACCCATTCCTTCTCAATTTCATCTTCTTCTTTCTTTTTTCCTTTGTCAACATACCAAGGGTAGCCTTTTGCAGATTCATGATCTGTTGGACAAGGAAATTCTTTTTCCATCCATTGTTGGAAGAAAGTCGGGGACCCAGCCCTTGAGCCTGTTTCTAGCAACATTAATGGAGGCGGGTCTACCCATGTGAAGTGATCAATGAATGCTTGAGATAATACATTCCAGAATGACTTTTGATAGATGGTGAGTCCTTCATACCAAACCAATGCTCTCCTCCTCAATGTTAGGCTGAAGAATCTAGGCCAATGAACATAATGGATATACCTACCATTCATAATTTCAATGAAACTATCCACATGAGTTCTTGGGTGTCGGTGACCTTCCTCATTATAAAGTAGACCATTAGGGAGAGCCTTATCCATAGTTGGACATCTGAGGCGATCACTTATTGCTGCCTGTTCTTGCTCTTTTAGAATTCTCTACCATACATACTTAGCAGACGATTCTTTTCCTTCCTCATGAATCATAAGAACATAACCGACTATCCTTTCAGGGTTAACAATTTTCCCTTCACTTGGATCACTGTCGCTACTTTCGTCATAAAAAAATCCCGAGGAGCTATTTTCAGAATTTATTACACTGCTCGCATAGCTGAAGTCATCTGAACTAGAGTCATCCGGGGAGCTATTTCAGGAATTTATTACAATCCTACTTCCCCTTTCGCAAGATATCCATTCACACCTATATCCTCACTATTTTTAAGATGTTCTATCTCTACATAAGCGTTTATAAAGGCATCCAGGGCCTCTACAAAATTCTCATCTATGTTGATCTCCCCGCCTGCCGGACCTGGAAAATTTCATTCCATATTTCCGAAGTTCTGGTTGACCCCATTCTCGGCTCCTTCAAAACCATTCTCATGGTTCCCTCCTTCGGGGTCCATTTCAGGACTTTATCCTTCCGGATCTTCTTCTTAGTCTTCTTCCGGATCTTCTTCAAGGTGCTCCTCCGGGTCTTCCTCCGAGTCTTCTTCCTGGTCTTCCTCCTCTGAGCTTTCCTCCAAATCTTCACTCCTTTCTGGAATTCTCAAATTAGCCAAGTTCTTTATCAATCTATTGGCTTCTGCCTCCTCGTTATCCTGGATTTGAGATGTGCACGGTATAGCTCCCGGAACAGCATGATTTGTAAAGATATATTGACTCCAATATATATCATTAGACCATGATGTTTCGGGATCATAGAGGTTGACATTATTGCTCCCCGTGCTGTAGGCTAGCTCATCATTGCCACCTAGATGTTGTGGATAGATTGTTTCTACCCTAATAGCAGCACTACTAGCTCCTACGTCCGGAGGAAGTAGCTGTTGTGAAGACTATCCTACATAGAGGTTCTGCATATTTCCATAAGGATAATCGTAAAATTAGGTATCGAGATCAATGGCCGGCTATTGTTTCATGACCGGGGGGTATTCCTCCCATCTGATATTTTGCATATTAATTGCCAGGGCTGGCCATAATCTGTAATATGGGGGAATAATTGGAACTATGTTTAGTGGCACAAAATGTTCTAAAAAGGCATCCCCAACATAATACCATTTCCAAACATTCCCGGCTAGGAGGGCTTCGTACCAAATTAGAGCAGGTCCTCTCAAGGTTCTTCTGAACTGAGGGTTATACCCAAAGTACATGATGGTGTTCTGGTTCATAAGGGCATAAAAATCTCCTAAGAAAACTTAAGGGTCTGAATTTCCCCAATACACAACGTAGGGCGGAATGTCAAATTGGTCACACCCGTATTGTCTCAACATCTCATTGTACTCCTTAACATTATGCAAAGTGTTGATCTCCTCATTTATTGGATTCCAGCCAAAATCAGGATCATATCAATGATCTTGACGAAGGTCCTACTCTTCTTCGTCTCCCTCGACCCCTACTGAGATAGCTTTGATGGATGAATGGAAGTCAGGTAATGGATTATCTTGGGAGCTCAATTTTCTCTCTGGCTCTTCTAACCTCTTATCCACAATCATCTGTTGGATTTCCTTTAACAACCTAGCACACTCGTTGGTCCGGTGCCATTTTACTATATGATAAACACAGAAATTATCCCTATCTGCTGGTGATGGAGGGACAAACGGCTTCAAGCTCTGCATTTTACCTGCCATTCTCAACTTTGCGAAGATTTGTGATAAGGATTTGACCTAAGGAGAAACAGATTACCTTGCCTGGGGGGCAGTAGCGGCCACAGTCTCAATCTTTTTTGCCACACTTTGTGGAGATTTGGAATATCCTAGCATGGTTTATCTTAAGGATTTCCCTTTATCATAACCTTGGGACCTGCTATAAGATTGATATTCCTCCTTTTTCAACCGATCCTCTTCTTCGTATCTCTCCAGCTTCTTAGCATATTCGACAACTTGATTGAAAGTACTGAAATCTTTCAGTTTCATTTGGTCCCTATATTTCTGATTAGTCCCGTTAACTAATCTTGTAACTAAAGATTATAACTTCGGAGCTCCATCTACCAACACCTGCACTACCATACATTTGAGGTAGTATGCTTCAAAGGTTTCATTGGGGCATTGTCTAATTCTTTCCAGGTCTTGTAAGGTTGTCTTCACCTTTACTTTGAATGCGTAATTCTCTATGAATGTAGAGCTTAATAATCCCCAGTCTGACTTCACCTTGGTAGGCATCATCATATACCATTATGTGGCTGATCCTCGTAAGGTTGTTTGGAACAGGTTCACCATGTGACCTGGTGGTACAGCCATACTGGTCATAACCCTGAGGTATCCTTCGATGTGAGCTTCCGGAGAGCCAACTCCATTGAACGAGGTAATGTATGGCATAACGAAGTTGGCGGGCAAAGCTTGAGCTTGTGTTAGTGCAAAACTACCAAGATCAGAATACTTCGTAGTGGATGATCTTGTGATCTTCTACAGTTTAGGTAAGATATCTTCAAAATCAGCCATCTTGGCCTTAACTGCAGCAAGTTCCGCCCCTTCATCACTTGTCACCCTGCTCGTCCCATCTGCCTCGCGAAACTGTATCATAAACTCCAGGAAAGAACCATGTCTCTTACTGGCTGCATTACAGTATCCTGTATTATTTTTTACGCCATGTCGAGTTCCTTTTCCTGCCATCATTGCAATGAAGTCAAGACACGTTTTTGGATTTTAAAAGCCTACTATAGTATGGATGAATGAATGAATGTTAAATGAATGGAAGATGAAAGGAGAAAACAGAAAAAAAGTGAAATGGTTGGCCCTTGACTAAGACTAAAATTTGATCCTTAACTAGGTCATGATCTATCGGTCCTTAGCTAGGTTATAGATCTTTAGTCCTTTACTAGGCCATGACTTGTGGATCCTTAAGTAGGCCCCGACTATGTATGAAATGGTTTTAACTGTGATAGTCTTAAGCCTTATTAGGTGATATTCTAGCAATCGTGGGTTGCTAGTAAAGTTGTGTAATAACAAGTGTTGCTTCGATAATCAATGTGTTATCTCAAATTCACTTGACTTAACTAATCAAGATTCATTTGAATACTTCAATTTTGGTTGACCTGACTAGTTATGCTTTGGCTCAATGATAGCCTAGAGTAAATTAATTGGTCCAATTTAAGTACTATGTGTGTTTGGGTTGTACTTTGATATTGTAACCTAATTTGGTTGACATAACTAGCTAAATTTGTGTATGCCCCAATATAAATTTGGGTAGCATTTTGGTATTCCCCAATTTACTTTATTAGCCAAATGCTAAAATGCTATGTCACACGATAAAGACGTGATAAAAAAAACTTTCATACGCATGATGTATGACAAAAATAAAATAAGCTGCACACAGAAGAAATGTTAGATCACGCCTATCACCCATAATCTCCGGTGGGTCACTTTGTTGTCATCAGGGGACTAACAAAGTCCTACTAAGGCATCGTACAATTATAGGTAATCGTAGTGGAAGTTAATAGGGCTTATCTATATGCGGGTATTAAGTCTTATTCTAGGGGTAAAGGATATACAATGCGCTAGGTATTAAAAGTCCAAAGGCCTTAAGAGAGCCAAGGAGATGATTTTCCCCATTTGATATACTCAGGCTCAATAACCCTAAGCAAGTTAAACAAGCTATATCGTACAAGACGCAAGGAGTATGATCAGATCCATGTCCCAAACCCTAAGCAAGTTTGGAGACACATCACTGAAAGACACAAAAGGTACCTATTGTTGGTGGATATAATGCAAGTGCTATGCAAGATTAGATTTTTCACATATATTTTTTTTGAATCAAATGTGCTTTCGTTACTTTATCATTCGAGTATAATTTTTTGTTAAAAAAAATACACAACTAATCCTCAGCGGAGTCGCCACTGTGAGCGGACGACGATCTTCGAGGCTTTCATGAATATAAAGTTTTTTTGTTTTTTTAAAGACTTGATTTAATTTGATAAAAAAAAGCTTCGAGTTGTGTGAATTTTAATAGTCAATTATGATTGAAGATGACATTGTGTAGTAAAAAAAATCAAAATATTTTACTTAATAGATATTAAATATTATTTATGTACATTTAAGAAATTCATTAAATTTGGTAATGTCATTTTAAAAATGTGTCACATATGTCAAGTTGACATTTTTGTAAATAACATATAAAGTGTGATTGAATAGTATTGTTATATATATATATATATATTATTGATTTGCATAAACATCATAATAATTGTATAAATGAGTATTTATGCACAAAGTATTATATTGGTCAAAACGACTTTCAAAAATTAATATGTAAACAATTTTCTATTTTATAGGAAATTAATTTATGCTTACAAGATTTAATAAAAGTAATTATTTACTAAAATCTTTAGCTATGTAAATGTTTCTTTACAAATTAAATCCTACATTATTTAAATGAAATGGAGTCGCCACCCGGTTCAGCTCCACCGGGAATTGTGGTATACTGATCCGAGAGTGATTTTTATACCGATAAAACGAGCTTCTGAGTTTGGATAGAGTAGTTAATGACACATTTGATTCAAATTATATTTTAATTTTGTTGAAAATAATTTTTATCCTACATATATTCATATTATATTTTTTACATATTATTTCCAATAAATACCAGGAAATAAATTACGGGAAAGTAAAAGTACTGGAAAATAAATCCATACATTCAGGTTAGAAGTTAGTCTATTAATTCCATTATTTTGTTAGTGGATTGGTGATTACAATGGGAATTTACATATTCACAAAAATGATTAAAATAAAATAAAACTAAAAAATTTCATCACAAAAAATCATGCAAATCACTAGATATTGAACTCTTGGGTTCAATAATTCAATCATTACTTCACTAAATTTGAGAATTTCTCAAACTCTGTCGAGTACTTCCGATCACATATTTAATCTCAAATGTTTACACATAAAAATAACACAAGGTAAATATGATTAGTATGTGCTTGAAAATAATGTAAAATGATCATAAAAGGAAATTAAAGTATATGACCCTCATATTTACCTGCCTGATAGTACAGGATGACTAGAGAGCCGGTTAGGAACCGATTTTGTTAAGGAATCACTACAGACTGGCCTTGAAATTTGGTTGTTACCAAAGATAATAATTGAAGAAAACAGTGGAAATGACCCGTAAATAGGATCTTTGAAGTGAATATAAATTAAAAGTTAGGCATATAATATTTATTTCTCTCTCTTATTTTTTACCCTGTCTCTTTTTTTTTCTCTCTTTTCTCTTTCACCTTTTTCTCTCTCTGTTTTTTTCAACCCCTTTTTCTGTTTAATGAAATGGGGTTTAAATAGTAAACTGACAAAATTACGGTGGTAAATTTGCCCGGGTAAAATTACGGTGGTAATTTTACCAGATTTTGATTTGACTGAAACTGATCAAAATTATCTTCCGACACGTGGGCAATTTTATGACCGTAAATTTGCATGGTAAAATTACGGTGGTAAATTTACCACAAAATCTGATTGGCTAATTGTCAAATCAGTAATAAATTACTGATATTTGGCAATTTTACGACCTTAATTTTGCATGGTAAAATTACGGTGGTAAATTTGCCACAAAATCTGATTGGCCGATTGTCAACTCAGTAATAAATTAATGATATTTGGCAAATTTACAACTGTAAATTTGCATTTTCAGATGAGATTGGGTAAATCGTGATGATTACCTGCAATAAATGTCAAATTTGGTAAATTTAGGGTCGTAATTTTACCCTGGTAAACTTACGACGGTAAAATCATCTTCTAAAATAGTGATATGCTACGTGGTAATGGTGGACAAATTATGATGGTAATTTTGTGTAGGGTAAAATTACGATGGTAATTTTACCCTAGTTGACTCAACTTTGACTTTTTGGATTTTGAAATTTGACGAATGCGGCATGCGAATTTTAAGTTCGGAATCTGGTCTTAGCAGAAGACAACCTGGTTCCATTCGGCTATCATTAGTCATGATCGAGATGCAGATATTATTTCTTCATCGGGTTGGGCGAACCGTGCCAAAAATCTGAATTTTTATATCGTAAAAAGTTATGCATGTGAACGATAAAAAAGACGTAGTGTGTGTGAAAATATATTTTGAATCGATAAAAACAAATTAAGTTTACTTGTTAATTTAATCGTGTGAATCTTGGTGAAATTCTTTGGTCCGCCCATTTTTACAAAACAGATTAGAAATCAAATAAAAATACAGATTGTGACAAACAAAATGTCTATTAACGAGTATGTCAATTTTTAGCATAAACTAGAATTTTTCAACTTTCAATTTTCTCAACTTTCTTGGATTTTCCTTTCGTCAGGTGCTAAGGCTATATTGACTTCTTGAGTACTCGGGATTTGTTGCTGAACGTGCTAACAATAACTAAATTGTGTTTGAGAGGTAGTTAGAAAGGAGGGTACTTTATATAATCTTGCCTACCTGCTGTAGAGGCTGCTCCGCCTAAGCAAGGAAAGAAACACTAGTGGATTACAGTTCGGAAAGGAATCCGGAGACTGGAGGTAGGTTATGGGCCGAACTAGGATAAATCTCAGGTGTAATCATTCTAACCTTACTCGCTTGTCTTTACTGTGTTTGTCTCATTCATCATTCTCTTGCATTTATAAGTTTTGCTTGAAAAACCAATCTGAGCTGAGTAGAGTACTCAGCAACGATTGAAGATAAACTGTGTCAGTGAAGCTGAGCAGTTTATAGTTAGACTCAGTACAGCTCAGTTTCACTAAACACGCATCTAAAAACTGAACTTGATAAAACAATCTTATAAATCCTAAAAAGAACTAAAAAAAATATTCACCCCCTCTGCTCTTTGATTTAAGTAGTTTAAGACCAACAAATTATTTTTATTTATCTAATCACCGGCTCATTAACCACTCTGAACCAACATGTCATTGGTAATGAATAATTAATGCATAAACTATACAGTGATTTTCAATAGAACTCGATTTTTAGTCGTTGGATTTCGATTTTTAACATAGAACCGATTGACCTACACTGAGTCCTGCAACATTCTTATTCATAAATCAATTAATTAACATTTACTTGTTCATATAACAATTATATTGAATGATATATTTTTTTTAATTCTTAATTTTACAAAGTTGTGATATGGACATGTAATTTTCATATTTTTTATTTGAATTACACGTAAAACTATTAAAAATCTAAAAACAAACAATTTAAATAATTGTATAATAATTCTCATACTTCCATTTTTATATATTTTTATCTTTTTTACCGTAAATTACTTTTATATGATTTACATTCTAAATTATTCAAGATAAAAGAATTTAATTTTTTTTAATAACTTCCAAAACTATTCTTTCGGGTTAATAGATTGTAATAAAATTTAACGGATAAAATTGTAATGCATTACAATACATTATCCAACATTGTAAAATCATCCATTACAGAGTAAATGTGAAAAGTTAATTAAAAGAGATAAGTGAGTTGGTATACGTGTCCTCTTGTTATAGAGGGGCACTAAAATGACATGGAAAGCTGGGATGACGTTATAATTCCACCCTGCTTGGGGATCTCAACCACTCAATTTAGCACTTTTTTAAAAATCATCGCTTAAACGTTATTTTAAGGATTATCATCTGGTTACGTCTAGCATTTAAACTCTACTGATTAGCGTCTAAGTTCGCATAGATCCCGATTAATCCTTGCTTAGATCCCGATTCACCTTCAACCGTTCGACTAGTGCCTAACGCTTTTTAAAATAATGTTATTTATACCTTATGATGTAATAAGTGCGGTGTGAGGGAGGGGTGAGGTCATGCTCAAGGGTCAAGTCCCACCCCAACTTTCCAAAAAAACGAAAATAACCTATAAATTTAAGTTACAACTAATACTCTAATTTAATCATATTTAATTGGGGTAAATAAAAAATTAGGGATCCTGAATCTGAATCCATCACCGAGTGTAATTATTATTGTTTGTTATTACGATTGTTTGATAAATTTTATTGGTAACTTTTTATTTAAAAAACAACTAAAATATAGCTTCGAACAAACTATAAGTGGTTTTGAATGTATTTCCAAGCCCAATTAGGGTCATAACATTTCGAGGGTACTGGATAAAGTGAAAAAGTAAACTCATTTGATAAAAAAATTTATATTTAAAATTAAACAATATCAAATAATTAAACAATATCAAATAAAATAGTATAATGTTTAATTTGTTTTAATTTTAAGTTAATAATTTAATTCATTCACATCGAATAAAACTCATAAAGTGTCATGGACATTATTCTTGACCTATTGCCACGACCAACTCTGCCCAAACCGCTACTAAATTATTGTAAAGTGCATCAGTTTACCAATGTTATCAGGCTCGGTCCAATTGATTGACTTTAAAGGAAATTCCGAGAGCCCACTCTGATCTAGTGATTAGAATGATCCTAATCAAAGTGAATTAATGATGGGGTTAATAACAAGTTTTTTTTATGTTTATAAGTTAATCATTGTTCGGTGTTCATGTTTAATTAAAAAAATATAAAACTCTATTTCCAAACGATAAAAAACTAGTGTTTCAAAAATCGGGCCTAGGCGCGGGATTTTTAAGAACACCGCTGCTATTTTGTAAAATTGGGCGGTGTTAGGTGGAGGACCGATTTTTCGGTGCCTAGGCTGCACTAGGCGGTCCTAGGCGGCCTAGGCGCTGATTTTTTAATTAAAAAAAGTTAATATTTTAATAAAAAAAATAACATAAAAAAGCGATGTTTTAAAAACCGGAACCTAGGCGGGATTTTTAAAACACCGCAGCAATTTTTTATTATTTTATGATTTTTTATTATTTTATGTTTTTTTAGTGAATATGACATGTTAATTTACTAAACTTGAATAATTAATTGAATGAACGATATTAAATAAATCAAACATTAAAAATATATTTAAATTGTAAAAACAATACTATAAACCATTTTAAGACATCAATACCTGTTTTTTAATTTATATATGTAAGTTTTAAGTTGACACTTTTCATTTAAAACTGAATTGATTTTGAACTGATTCATGTTTGATTTGATCTTACAAGATGACTCGATTAATTAGTTAATTATTCATATAAACAATGAAAATTTGGGAAAATCAACACAAAAATTGAAGAATGAAGGGATTATGGATGGAATAGCAACCCATGTGATATAAACCCATCAAATGCTGACGTTCCCATGTGGATTTTAATACGTAACATATTCATGTCTCTTTATTAATAATTAGTTAATTCATTAATTAATTAATAAAAATGACTTGAAATGCACAAAGGCAATGAACTTGTATTTATAAATAAAAAAATTCCAGCAACTCAGTGAGATTTATTTGTAAAATATGTTATTTAAAATTTTATATCACTTTTGTTGATTTGATGTATTATAAATTTATCAAGTTAAATTTAGTTAATGATGAAGCCTAAAGAAAATTATTAAAATTATTAACCCACTGTATAGAAAATGTTTTCTTGGATTTAGAAAAATAGTAACACAAAATAAGGATCTTGTCCATGTTCATCTTTATTGCTCCTAGAATCTATAATTATTTCTTTGTTAATTAGAATTTAAGGTTTCCACCTAATGTTTCAAAAAAAAAAAAAAAAAAGGTTTCTACCTAAAAATCAGTTTTAAATAGAATATTCACTGTACCAAACAGATTTTTTTTGGTTATATAACATTTTACCTTTTCTTTAGTATGAATTACGTGCGTTTATCTGCAACATACTATATGATAAAAGAGTAAATTACATAATAATTATATAAAGGGATAACATATTACGTAATACATAAACCAAATAAATAACGTTTATATATGGATTAAATGAACAACTATGATTATCATAGGACGTAAAAACAATATTTTTTTGGCAGATTTGATAAGTCCCATGAATAATTAAGATAAGTTCCTATTAGCTGTATTAAGGTTGTTTCTCTGCCATAGAATCATTCGTTTGTCGATTTGTCTGAACAAATATCTGCAACGTGTATATTACCTAAGGTTACAATATTGTTTAGAATTTTTAGAGATTAAAAAATCATAAGGTAGTTTAAAGATATTGAAAATTAAGTATAATATATTCTGGGAGATTTGTAATTGCTTAAAATGAAAAAAAAAACTCATCTCAAAATGATAATCTGAATGCTTCTTCTTAATGAAAAAACAAATTAATCCATGACATATATGGATTACAATCAGGCCTTTGATAACAAATATATGGAATGTTGATTTTAATTCTATATAATTAAGTTGGTAGTATGATTAAAATATTTATTTAAAACAGTTTGTAGAATTTACAACAATGTCTTAATTTTGAACAATTATTATTAAATATTGTCGTTTTAGAAGGATTTTGATTTCTTTTTTTATTGTCATTTTATATTACCAATGTATTTTTTCTCTAATCTTACCATTTCTATCTCTATTAATTTGTTCAACTTTCAAGATAATTATATTTTAATAACTAATAACAAGAGAAGACTATATATTAAAACACTAGCAAATTGTTTTTATTGAACATATTAACGAAGTCTTGAAAATTGAATAGGACATTTATAAAATGGTAAATTAGTCAATCACTTGATTCGGTTAATTATTATTTTAAAAATTAATATCTTTATGGTTCCAAAAAGATGTTCGTGAGATTTGACTATACTTGTTTAGTAAGACTTATCCTCAATAATAATGCCAAAAACTTGTTCATGAAAAATGTAGGTGTTGTCAATACCCATTATCACATAGAAAAATGATGATAACTGCAAGTATATAGTTGCGATGTAGTTTTAAAAGATATTGATCCCACAAGGAAGGACTAGCTCTGAAGATCAACAAGGAAAGACAAGATAAAAGAAAGTAGATATAGTTTTGAGATTTTTGGAAAGGGAAGATCAGAATGAAAAGTTGAGTAAATATGGATGTTATAGATGAGAGACTCTAAATACATAGATTTTCACTACGAACAAGTATAGCAGAGAAAACATGCAAGTTCAACAAAGATGTTAAGACGCACTAAACTAATCTAACAAACCCGGTTCAACACACTCAGATGTTCAATGATTCACCGCAGAGCAACACATGAAATAACTTTTCTAATTCTAGCACAAATGAGATAAGACTATTATATAAACCTGGACAACGTCAATACTATGCTTAGTACGGGTCGCTCTCACATAGCCATATTTAGCAAGTTACCATTCCAAAAATGTTGGCTCACTAAACAGCTTTATATCACAGATTCAGTGAATATACACGATATTGTTAATCCTGAAACTACTCTTAAAATTAACGCCAACGCATATAACTTGATTAACATAAAAGAAATAGCACGAAACACACATTATGACACATAGACATATCATAAACTTCGAAATAGAAAGTATAGGTAGAAAGCAAAGTAAAGTTGCAAGGTATGCAAGTGAAAGCTAAAGTTGATCAAACCGTATCCACTCTTTAATGGGAGTCGTCAATTCCCGCAATTCCTGCGTCTGCTTTGAATTCGGTCTCGGCCCATACAGAACCTTTGCTAGGATGCTATTCTTTGCAAATATCGAACAAACGAATATTGAAGAACGAAAACTTTTATTGATAAGTGATTTGCAAGTACACTTTTACAACAATCGCTCGAGAATATAGAGAAATCTAGTGATCGAAACAAAGATTCAAATCACTTAAACATTTTCTCGCTAACACTTAAGAACGTAGCGAACTCTCTATTTATACACGCTATATCTCTCTCTAATTACACTCTAATATTTTCCTCTCTGGTGGTGCACGAAATTGAAGAGGATTGGAACCCTATTTATAGAGTTTGAAGGGTTGTGTCTATCCAAACGAAGGGTTGTGTCCATTGGTGAAAGATTGCATCTCTTCATTGTGATTGGTTGAGAAGCTTTGATATAATCCATAATGGATAAGCACATTTTCATGATTGGTTGACTCCTGATAGGTGTCTATTTTTTGGTAGTTGATGGCGGTTGATCATGCTTATCTAGCGATTGTTAGTTAAAAAGATAATACCAGAAAACCATCCATGTCATGACCGTGATATATATGTCGCGACCGTGAATCTTTGATTGGCAATCTTCTATTTCTGAAGTAAACAAGTTGCGACCGCAAATGATTATCGCGACCGTGAATAGAGTTTCACTCAAAATTCTTCTTGTAACTTCACCGATCTTCGACAGCTTCGATTGTAAGCCAAATCTTTAAGTTCCATGCATCTTTTTGTACCTTTTTCACTCTTTTTCATAGAATTCTACTTTACCTCATTTTACTCCAAACATTTACCTAGTATCTGCATTTGCATAAAAAACAACTACATACCACGTGAAATTTTTTATATGAAGCATAAAAATGACTAAAACTACAGTGTTTGTTGTATAAAATTAATGTGATAATAAGTGTAATTATACACTTATCAAATGTAATAGCAATTGTTCAAAAGTGAAACAAGGTCACTAAGAAAAAGAATGTTATATGTCCCAACAGCTGTTGTAGCAACCCATGCTCCATTTCCAACTCTTAGGTCCATTTCCCTCTTTGCAAGGCTCACACTATTCCACAACCCTTGCACAAAAGTATAAATATGAGTACCACAACTAGTATCCAATACCCATGTAGACTCATAAGGAACTGTAGAGAAATTCTTTAGTATGAACATACCTTTAGAAATTTTAGCCACAACTGTCATCATTATCCGATATACTTGTTACAAGAGAAACATTTTCTCTTTTCAACTCTGGCCACTTCATGATATTTTTCTTCAACTTAATGTCCTCAGAATTTACTTGTTCCTTGAGTTTATTGCTAAACTCAATCTCAAATATCTCGAGCAAGTCCATGAGATGAGACAAACTATAGTTAGGAGAATACTCCTTATACCATTTCTCTCAAAGATTTCACACTATACACAATAACCAACTCTCTTGACTACTTAGAGTTATCATATATGTATATGACCAACTCCACTACTGAGGTGTCTCCCTACAATTTACCATGGAACAGTTTGCTTCCCAAACTTTCCACTTGGTTAAGATGATGAATAATTGATTCTTAATCCGGACCTTTGTACACATATTTGTACTTCAAGAGCATGTTTTCTAACATGATCTTTGCAACAAACTCAGAGTTTCCCTTATGCCTCTCACAGTCATTCATCTCGCATGCAAAAGTATTCTTGTCGGTATGTTTGGGACTTGGATCATCTGGAACATAATCTAGATAGTAGTTCTGAAGAACTCTTCTAACACTACCAAACTACTCGTTAAAGTTGTAAATATCATACTTTATATTGATAAGAGGATTAGTATCAATACGAGTGTTTTCGTTAGTGATCATATTCAAAATAAATATAAGATAGAAATTGTTCAGTAATTAGTATATGTACATGCAACTAATATAAAATCTTTAATTAAATACATCATTTCTACTATTTTTATTAACATTAAATAACCCCTTCTAATGAATTCGGGAAACATGGCTGAACCATTTTCCTTAATAGGTAGCATCCATAACTCCTCTAAGGTAACCCCTGCTATAGCAGGTCAAGCCACAATAAACAGCCATGGTTGGAAATTTTGAATTATTTATATAGTCAATTCATTTTGGACCCCAAAGGTCATTATTCACGGCTTTTCATTTTCAACCTCTGCATCTCCTTCACACTTCTAATCATTTCACCTTAGCACTCGGGGCATCTCAATTTCGCGCCCCATCGCTTTGGCCACCTTGACTCCCCATCCTGGTAGGTTAATCTAACCCACTCGGCTAAATAAAATTAACAATTTTATTTTCCTTTTCCCTTTGATTCCTCACTTATTTATTCATTTACCTTCTCATTTTAATTTCTTACCCATTTATTTCCCATCTCAATATATTATTTATTTTCATTGAAAATTCCTCCAAATCATAACCTCTAAAATCAAGAGAAACTATTTCACCCCACCACTTAAAGCCAGATGATTCACACAAGGGGCAATCCCACTTCATCAAATGTTCCAGTTAAGGTCGAAATCTCAGATTTCTATTCTATTTATTATGATCTAACTCTTACCTGAATGGGCAAAATACTTTGGTTTTGCAAGGTCAATTAAGGAGTTAAAACACAACTCCTTCATGTTTTGACTTTAAAAAACTCGTTATTTTTGTAGGATGCTCCAAAAATGGTAAATTAGAAAAAGCAAAACAAATCAATCACTCTCTGCAAGTTACAACTAGGTGCTTCAACCTTATAAGTTAACCCCGTCAAAGTTCCTACTTGAAGGTCAACAGAGACAAAAAAAATATCCTACTAGGTTACTACTAAGCACTTTAACCCTAGAAGTCAACCTTGTCAAAGTTCCTACTTCAAGGTCAATGGAGATAACCAAATCATTCCCTCTAGGTTACAACTAGGCATTTTAATCCCAGAAGTCAACCTCATCAAAGTTCTTGCTTCAAGGTTAATGAAGATAACCAATATTCTCTCTACAAGTTACAACTTGGCGCTTTAACCTTGGAAGTCAACATATCAAGTTCCTACTTCAAGGTCAATGGAGATAATAAAATACCCAGCTAGGTTACAACTAAGAACTTTAATCCTAGAATTCAACCCCATCAAAGTTCTAAAATTTGCACTTTCTCACCTCCAGGTCAACTTCGACGCCTCATGATAGGAAAGATATGATTTCTATCCCTTGCACTTTTCGTGTGACTATCCTAACATATATTAGTGGTGATCATGCAAAGGGTAGCGTATGATAGTGAGATTTTCAATCCCTCTCGTAAAGCGATGAAGAGAAATATTTTTAATTAATCTCTAGTTTTAGTGATCCACATTAGGACTAGGAGATTCTATGGAAAGATCCTTGGGTCTTTGGAAACTAAAACCATTCAAAACCAACTGAAAATACCCAAAAAATCAAAAACCCTAATTTTTGGCCTATGGAGCCGGTGACAGTTCGATTGGTCAAGGTAATCAGGCCGGTAACGGTATTGTGATTTCCAGACCAGACCGCTACCGGCCTTGCACATAATGCAAGGCCAGATCTGGCTATTATTTCAACCCTTTTTCACCGTTTTACCTTTATTTTTAATTTGGTTTTACCCCTTTTGGGTTCCTATATAAGCCTAAAAATTAGGTTTAAAGAGGGGGACTTTTCATTTTTGACAGATTTTGGGTAAGAGATTAGAGAGAAAAATCACTTTTAAGGTTTTAGAGATAAAGTTTAAGAAATCTTCCTTTTACGTTTTTTTCAATGACTTTTCTCTAAAAATCCTTCAATTCTTGGGTTCTAATGGGTTAGAGATTGAAATCTAACTATTGGGTTTTCTTTTCCCTCTTCAAAATCCACTTTCTACCTTCTTCTCCTCCAAAAATCAACCAAAAAGGATTAGAGAATCTTCTCAAAGGCATTTCTAGCTCGTAAATCTATGGATTCAAGTCAAAGTGGTAAGGTCCTGAGCTTTTGGAGTGATTTGTGTGTTGTTTTAGTTTTTTCTGTGCTTTGGGTATGTTATAGGGTCTCGCCCGATGCCCATCCCCGTGGGTCGATACCGGCCTAATCGAGAGGATGATACCGATCAATGGTCAATACAGGCCTCTTAGATGGGCTGATATAGGACCACCACTCGAGAACGGCCCTAATACGTCTTTCGAGCTATTCCTCGTCGATAGGGCTGGTACCATCCTCACTATGAGGTCGGTCTTGGCAAGCCAAGGGGTAGCGATCCTCTCCCTGGTGCAGTCCCCTTTTTGCCCGTTTTACTTAGTTTTTCATATTTTCACCCTATTTTAGGCTACCCCGACAATGGGAAACACTTTTACGTCGATAACCAACCCAACTTATGCCATGTACCATTATTAATAATAAAATTTGTTAATATATTAAGTCTAAAACTGGTGTTTTCTTAACAAAAGCGCATGGGAAACTCGAATTTCACATTTTAAATTCATCAAGCCGTGATCACCCTAATCTAACATATGCAATCTAACTAAGTCTTATTTTGTATACTAATTATACCATGATTGTTGTGTTATATCATGTGTTAACCATTGTTGGATGCAGGTAGATTTAAGTTGGATGTATGTTAGTTTTTATTTTCCTTCATAAATCAATATGTATTTATAGATCAAATGTATTTAGGACCATTTGTATCCCTAATCATGTATTATTATTTACCCTTCTCCCTTTAGGTTAGAAGCCTTTATTTACTTTATTGCTTTTATTTACTTTTTATCGCTTTAGTTAGTTATTTATTTATTGCTTTTCCGTATGTGAATGTTATAAATGCTAACTACAATCCAAAAATGGCTAGAATAATCATCGAAATATCTTAAAGGTGGTGACGTGCTTGTATTTATAACTCAAATAAGGATGAAGTAGGTAACTCTTCCAGACCCAAATTTCTGTACTATGGTGCATTTTAGTCTTAATGGATCTATGTTGAACCAAATTTTCAAGAAGAGCTGATCCAGGTGGCGACTCCGTATCATAGGCTAGAGATTAGGCCTTGAGTCTTCTATGACTTCTATTTCCTCTCTCATTCTTAAAAACTTCCACACCACATCTAACGAGGCCAGAACCTCACGACCGCCGTGTAGGAAGACACATCCACTCACAGCGACACTCACCTTCTGGGATCCTCTTTTATTTCCTCTCTCATTCTCAAACCCCCCCATGCCCCATCTAATAGGGTCGGTAACTCATGATAATCACACGGGAAGACATTTCCACTCGTAGCGATGCTCACCTTTTGGGATCCTCTAGATCGCATATTTCGCTTCTCTACCTAAGAACTCTACCCCTATGCTCAAGGAGTATCAAGCTATTTTGGCAACCCTTACCCCTGGAACCCTATTACAATGTCGAGATACTAGTTTTGGGCTATCAATATGTTGAGAACGTTGTTGAACTTAGATTCCACTAACCAGTTCCTAACACATCCCCCAAAGATTAGTGGTTTTCGAGTTTTCACATTTATAGACTAGTGCTTAGCTAATACGAGACATGACATTGATTAGCCTCACATGGTGGCCTTATTGCTTATGTTAGAATTCATATGCAGAGCAGGTAGCGTGGCCCCTTTTCACTCATTTCTGTCATCACTAGCCCTTCTAAGGGAGCTTCACCAACAACTATCAAACTTGTGGAGAGCTTACTATGCATGGAGGTTGGGATGGCCAACCTTAGCCTGTTCAGATACCATTTAACACTACTGGAGGTAACCTTGCAAACCCATCTTCTTTTCTTTAACTCATTTAGAGCTTGTAATGATACAAAATTGCAGGTTTGGCTCTTAGGGAAGCTAGTCTTAATCCATGGGCCAAGATGATCTTTTGAGAAGTACAAGGTCATCCACTATGGTGAGAGAGGGCTCTACACCATCGACCATCATAAGCTGATAGTGGATCACTAGATACGCATCATGAGAGGATATACAGATAGCTAGTTCTGATGGGCTTTCCCCTGGTGGAGGATCACTAACTTTGCCACCCATATCCATGTATATGGTGTCCAGCTTCTTAGCTTACAAGGTATGACTTCCTATTCTCTGGCATGAATTTATCGGTCGTATGTGAATACTCAATGAGTGCCTAGAGACTCTTTCCCTACTCATGCCCTTATATGGGATGAGACTACCTGACCACATCCTTGAGAAGTGGTCTCAGCACACTTCCTTCGTTATATTGAACAATGCTTACCTTGAGATTACTAAGATTGATGGTTACTAACTGGATGGTTGCATGAGATCCAGGAGATAACCAACCCAAACAAGCGCAATTTCCTGCTCTATAGTGGAAGTATACCGAGGAGGGCCTGTAGCTGATCTGAGAGGAGAGGTTGCTAATAACACTGATACCTCAAAGCATATATAGCTTATTTGTATCTACAGGTTTGGATTTTTTATTTTGATGTAAACTCATTAGCTTTTATTCATGAATTGGGATGTATGCAATATTAATTTCAACTTTCATGAATTAATTACTATATTATGTTGCTTGTATTGTTTTTGCATTACTACACACGAGCATTCAAAGTAAATATACTCATAACAATTTAGCAATAACGATCTTTTCATTAAATAAAATTTACAAAATTTCATCATACAAGATATCAAATAACCTAACCCCTATTACCAGATAGCCTTTCAATTTTCTCTCATTATCCTAATTTTTCCCAAAATGCCCTTTTCTGGTTTTCACTTTAACAAACCATTTCACAAAAGAAGACGCTAATTTTTCTTAACTAAATGAAGAAGGACAGTTGATGGGCTTGCTACATGTTTTCTTTCTTATTGTGCTGCTTTTAAGGTTTAATACTTTTCCTAAATGTGGTAGCACTTAAGCCGGTACTAGTTGATCAAATTCACAAACTCATTGTCACCCATATTTATCAATTTGAACTCTCCCTCACTAAGGATCTTCTTGATCACGAATAGGCCTTCCCAATTGGGTATGAACTTTCCCCTTACATCAACATTGGAGGGCTTCATCTACTTTAGAACTAAATCAGCCACCTTTAATGGCTGCTTCTAATGATTGACTTTTTTGTTATAAGATCTTGTCATGCTATGTTGCATGGTACATGTGGAGGTGATCTAAAGCTTTCAAATGATGGTCATCAATCATGTTCAACTGCTCAAATTTGGATCTTGCCTAATCTGATTCTTTCTACTTATCTTCTAAAGCTATTCTAAGGGATTCGATTTTAGTCTTCATTAGGAGAAAGACTTCACCCCAATAAACTAACAAGAAAGGAGTTTGGTCTATTGAAGTACCCACACTAGTTCTCTATCCCCCAATGTAAATGAAACTTTATCTTCCCAATCTTGGTATGTATTCACCATTTTGGACAAGATCTTCTTGATTGACTTGTTTGGTGCTTCCACTACCTTGTTTGCTTAAGGTTTTTAGGGAGAAGATCGATGATGCTTAATGTTGTAGTTCTCAATCAGATATGTTGTTACCCCTTGAAATTGAACTCCATTGTTAGAAAATATATAATGGGACATCACATAGCGTGCAAATATGTGCTTCTCAATGAACTTGGTCATTTTTTTGGCAGTTTTGTTCTTGTAAAATTCAACCTCTGCCCACTTCTAAAAGTAGTTAACTGCAACAATGATGTACTGATGTCCATTAGTTGAAGAAGGGAATATCTCACCAATGATATCTATCCCCCAAGCCGAGAATGGCTAAGAGTAGAAAGATTAGGGAGATCAAATAGAGGCAGATGGCTAATGTCCCCATAAATCTGTCATTCATGACATTTCTTTGTCTTAGAGTTGTAATCGGCTATCATGATAGTCCAAAAATAACTTTATCACTAAATCATCTTTGCCAAAGCTAAACCATTCATGTGGAGGAAAAAATCTCCTCCATAAATACAATTCATAACTAGGGTAGCTGTTTTCTCGGAAAGGCACCAAAGTAGTAAGTCATCACTAGTGCATTTGAAGAGGTCATTCCCAACAATCCTGAACTAAGCAGCAAGCCAATGCAAGGAGACTCGCTCTAAGTCTGTTGCCCCTAGGGGAAGTTCTCCATCTTGAATCAACTATACTATAGCCAGATACCAACGTTTTTCATGTCTGCTGATTGTGCCCAAGATGACATGATAATAAAAGGACTCTTTAGAGGATTAAAGTATAATGAGCCTGATGGTTTGGGATTGGGGGCCTTCCCACATGGAGGCTAGAGTAGTCACGGAATCCACCATCTTATTTTCATCAGGGTGCATGTGCCGAAATAGACACTTCTTGAATTTCATGGCCAAATCCCACACTACGTTAAGGTATGACCAGAGATACTACTCCTTGATTTCCCAATCTCTAATAACTTATCAAATAACTAGCATGGGATCACCGGTGATAGTGACTTCTGATGCCTTTGCATTTCTTAGAGCTTGCATACCAAAAAGACACACCTCATACTCTGCTCTATTATTGGTGATTAGAAATTCAAGTTACCTAGATAGCAGGATAACATCATTCTACAGTGTCACTAAGATAACCTTAAGACATACCCCTCGACAATCTAGCTCCATCAAAGAATGTAGTCCACTCTTCATTCACTGATTCTACGATTGTAAGCTACTCATTTGGGAATCCAAATTCTCAATGTAGTAGGAGTCTAAGGCTTGATTAGTGAGGAATTCTATGACTACCCGACCCTTGATCACCTTCGTAATGATATATTCGATATCAAACTCGGATATAGGAATAACCAGTGGGACAGCTTGTTGGCTAGGGTTGGAGACTAGCACAAATATTTCATTGGGTCAATCTTGGATATAGCTTGAACTTTGTATGACTAGAAATAATGCATGACCTTCTTACTGAGCCAAACCATGGTTTCCATCTCTTCTCTACCAATATGCATCAACCTTCATACTCTAGAAGCTTCTTACTCAAGTGATACACTAAGTGATCACGCTTATAATCCTACTCTTGAATAAGTATTGCCCCTATTGAAAATTATTCAACAGCCAAATAAAGGATAAGAGGCTTTCTAATCATCATTGTCTTAAAGAGTAACAAATAAATCACATACATCTTGATTCTATCGAAAGCCAGTTGAAACTAATCATTTTAGACTATCAATTGCTGCTTCTTCAACAACTTGAATATTAGCTCAAAAATGGTAGTCAATCGAGCTATGAAATGACAATCATAGTGTAGCAGCCCTAGAAATGATATGGAATGTCACAGATAGCCTTTATCTTATCCAAATCCATCTCTATTCCCTTTTGTCACTATGTACCCTAGCAGTTTTCCAGATGTTACACCAAAAACACATTTCTTTGGATTGAGGAATAGGTTATACTTGTTTTTCTTTGCGAGGAAATGGTCTAGCAATTCAAGGTGCTCTTCTCGGGTTGTAGATTTTATAGCATGTTATTGACCTAGACTTCTACCTCCTTATGGATCATGTCATGGAACAAAGCTGTCACTGCCCGCTAGTAAGTTGCCTGGCATTCTTCAACCTAAAAGGCATGACTTTGTAGTAGAACACTCCCCATTTAGTGTTGAATGTCATTTTGACCTTATCAATGATGTCCATGAGAATTTTTTTATAACCCGAGAACCCATCCATGATAGAATACATCATAGACATCGCTGCACTGTCCGCTAATATGTTAACATGGGCAACGGGAAGTCATCCTTTGGTGATGCTTTGTTGAGATCTCTAAAGTCCACAGTGACCCTAACCTTCCCATTCTTTTTAGTTACATGGACAATATTTTCTAGTCATGTTGGATATTTAACCACCTTAAGTAATTTGGCTTCAAGTTGCTTAGCTACTTCTACCTTAACCTGATTTTCCCATTCTGGATGTAGACGGAACTTCTGCTTTACTGGCCTGAATTTCATATTAGTTGGAATTTTATGCATTATGATTTCTCTATCTACTCTTGACATGTCTTCATATGATGAGGAAAAAGCGCTCACACGATGCCTAAGCACATTTTCAATCTCTCTTATTTCCCTAAGGTTTAAGTCACTAAATATACTTACCATTTTAGGGAATTCATTTATACTCAAGTTAATTTTGTGTATAGAAAACATCATGTATGCTAAAGATATTATGCATAGATTGAGATGAATTCATGGTGTCATCAGGAAAAACATCAAATAAGTAAGCAAATTTCAGATATTTTACTACATAAAATGCCTCATAGACATAGTTATTAACATCCAAAAATTTAAAAATAATGAAAATTACATCATCAGAATTATCATCATCCTCCATAGGCGGAGGGCCTTATTTGATAGCATCTACTAGAGTAGCCCCTAGATCTGCAAGAGCCTTGGTCATTGATGGAACTGGTAGTAGGCTAGATCAGTAGCAATCCCCAGAGCACTGATGATAGGCAACATGAAACTAGCAGCAACAAACATCGAAGTAACATCGACTTGAGAAGTTGGAGGTTTAGTGAGCAGTCCACCTAGAGTAACTACAACATGAGCATGCATGGCTAGATGAGCAATCAAAATCTTGCCAAAGAGAGGAGTAGAAGAGGAGCCTTTACCAAAAGGGATGGTGACTAGGTAAGTTGGAATTGGATTAATTGACTAGGGTGGCCTTGAACAAATTTATAGGGAAAATCAAGCATAATACCCTCAAGACTAAGATCCAAATTCATCTCTTGAATCTGACTAAGCTTCATGTTGACCTTTTAGCATCCTCAACCATAGCCTTAGTAAGCTTTGGAACAATTATAGCAATGGGGGCCTCTCTTAGTCTGTACTCCTTTCCATCCCTTTCTCATAAAGATTGCAAGAGACTTAGTGAGAGAATCAACAACAACTTCAATGTCCTCATCCATGGAGTTAGAAGGACTATCGTCAATTTCTCCTATGGAAGATTCATCATTTACATCAATGTCTAAAACTGCTTTACCCTTTAATTTATCATTCATAGGAGAAAAAGTAGGGACTTTCTCTAGAAGCTACTCTTGGCCTATTATGCATCAAGTTTCATAGCTAAAAACATTATTAAAAATTTCAAACCCAAGTCACATTAGACCTTTATGCTCCACTGGTTTTGATTGCCCCTTGTATGGCACTTACCCGTGATCATCAACACTAACCATGTTATAGAAGATAGAACTTTTATGTTTGTAGACTTTGTTTTGAGGATGAGCAAAATCCACTCCAAAATGAGGGACAACAGGCTTGGGGTTTATTACCTCTAAAATGCCTTGATGATATTTATTGAATCCCTATCCCAAAGTAGTAAAGATTAAATGCTTCATTAACTTTCCCATATCTTTTTGAAAATAAAGATACCTAGTTAAGACCTTCTTCTTATCCTTAGTCACTAGGCTACACGAAGATCAGACTCTCATTCCTTGAATACGGTAGCAACTAACATGGATTCCTCATCGGCCTTAATAGTAATGACCTTGCCATGATTATAAAGCTTGATATTTTGGTGGAGGGTGGAAGAAACAATGCCAATAGAGTGAATCCATGGCCTACCCAAAGGAGTGAGTAGATGCGTAGGATATCTAGAACAGTGAATGTTACTTTATACTCCTCTATAGTCGATTCTGCTTCATATACACTGATGACCCCATGCTTTGTATCATCATAGGCTTTGATGGTTGTGATGGATTGAACAAGCATAGATTTGTAGAGGCCTAGATGGGGAATAACCTTTAAGTGATAAAGGTTAAGAGCAGATCCATCATCTGCCATGATGTAGGGAATCATTCAGCCAAAAATTTGCACCCGAATGAGTAGAGCCTTGTTATGCCTATGGAATTTGTAGGCAGATCTGGCTAATCAAAACTTATCACACCAAGCTTATCCCTCAAGGGAAAATGTTGGCCTATTATTGCGCACGTCTCAATGAGAGAAGTAGTCAGAGTGGTATCCGTTTTAAGAAGCTTTTGAACAAATAGAGTGAGTAATTGCCAAATAATAAACTTAGCCTAAGTGTTCTTGAGTTAATTGACTAAAAAAATCAACTTCTAGGATAACTCTATCAAATTTTGGTGGGGGAAGAGGATCATTGGGGGTCTTAGTGTCCTTTTCTTTATGTATGGTCCTAACATGCTCGGGCTCGTCAGGCCGATACACTTGATCACTATAACTTACCCATAGAACACCTTCTTCCATAACTATTGTCTCAGTGGCAGACTGAAACAGGTAATTAAGGATTGGATGCAACATTGAAATTTCTTTTAGCTCATAACTATCTAAGTTGATTGGGTCAAGGCTCACAGCACCAACCTCTTCTTCTCTATCACGATTTTCTTCTTCTAACCAGACTTCATAACATAGCTATCAATGTAAACTGGAATAAGTAGATCACTTCCAACTACATCAATAGACTCAGTATCCTCTCCTAAGATTTCCATAAGAGTAGCGATTGTATCACAATTTAAGAGGCTAACTTATCCTCAACCATCGATTCTACCACTACGGAGTGAACTCTAAGAGTCAACTACATCAACATTTCAAAGATAAAATTTGAAGGCAAACTTGAACTAATGACATTTACTTGATAACCCTTTGTCAAAACCTTGTATCCAATCTTCTCAACCTTCTCAAAAACCTCAGTGAAGTTTTCAAAATCATCTTATTTTAAATGATTGCGATAGCTAGGGAGCAAGCCACCAACCAAAAGAGCCACTTCAATATTCAAGCCTAGACTGGGGTAAAGTAGCACATTAAGAGCCATTCATCTCTGGCTCTATTCATTAAAGGTGTCATCGTACCTTTTCTTGGATTTGCCAAATTCAAGCATGCTAACCTTTGGTTTTCCATTATAGACAAATTTCACACAAAACATGTTAGACAATTCTTCCAAATTATGCCTTACATTCATAAGCAAGCTCATGAACCAGTTAGATGCCATTCAATTGAGAGAGCATGGAAATAAGGCAACTAGAGCTCGGTCTGAGAGACCTTGCACTTTTAAGATAGATTCATAGTGAATGACATGAAAAGAAGAAGATCCCACACTATGATAAATCTCTGCCAGGTTAAATTGTGGTTCAAATAATCATGGAGGAGAAGGTCTTCTAGCGTAGCTTTCTTTATCTTTTAAAGCATTCATAATAAAATATTGAGGAAAACCAGTCGCTATTGTCATGTTTTGTTACTCCTCTTCTCTATCTCTCTTCAAATGGTGGAAAACCACTTTTGGACTTATTCCTAAATTGATCATCCCTACTTTGTTCACAAACTAAGGTAGGGAATTGGATACAATGCTTGGATTTAAAGCTAGAGCATGGATCTTCATCTTAATAACCAACTTCTAGATATTCTTAAGGAGAAGCTCATATTTGTTAGTGTGATGCCCATGAGCAACATGGTAAGTGTAGAAATTGTTCCACTCATTAGCCTTTCATGGGGTATAAGGCTTGAGATTATCAAGGAACATGAGGTCATAGAGTGATAAGTGTATAATTACACTTATTATCATGACATTTTCAATCATAAAATGATATGGTTTTGTTTCATTTTATACTTCATATAAACGATTTCACGTGGTATGTAGTTGTCGTTTATGCAAATGTAGAAACTAGGTAAATCTTGGGAGTAAGATGATCAAAAGTGGAATTCTATGGAAAAAGAGTGAAAAAGGTGCAAAAAGATGCGTGGAATACAAGGATTTGGCTTAGGATCGAAGCTGTTAAAGATTGGCAAAGTTATGAAGAAGAGACATGAGGAAAAAGACGTGTCATGATAGTGACACCTATTCGCGGTCATGACTTATTACTTTTTATAAACAAAAAGTTACAAATCATTATTCACGATTGTGATATGTGATTCACGGCCATGACTTGTGATGGTTATTGGTTATCTCTTTTCAACTACCAACCGCTTGATAACAATGATCAATCGCCATCAACTACCAGTCGAAAAGACACCTTTTGGAAGTCAATCAATCATGAAAAGTTGCCTTTCCATTGTGGATGAGGATGAATCTTTCATCCAAGAATATTGAAGTGATGTAATTCTTTGCCAATGGATAGACGCAACCCTTCTTCACACTTTATAAATAGGGTTCAAACTCAATTAATTTCATGGTGTACATGTGGTGCATGGTTATGGCATGAATAGAAGGCATTGAATGATAGTATGCGTGTATAGATAGAGAGTGAAAATATCTAGATTTCACTACGTTCAAAGTCTTAACGAGAAAAATGTATAAGCAATTCAATTCTTAGATTTCGATCACTATATTTCTACATAAATTAGAGCTTTTGTTGTATGAGTGTAATTGCAAAGCACGTATCAATAAAAGTTTTCATTCTTTAACATTCTTTTATTTGAGATTCAGAAAGAATAGCATCATAGTAGAGGTTTTGTACGAGTTGAGACCGAATTCAAAGTAGATGCAGGAATTACGGGGATTGATGACTCCCATTAAAGAGTGGATACGGTTTGATCAACCTTAGCTTTCACTTACATACCATACAACTTTACTTTGTTTTCTGCTTATACTTTCTCTTTCGAAATTTATGTTGTGTCTATGTGTCATAACGAGTAATTCATTTTGCATCATTTATATTAACCAAGTTATATGCTTTAGAGTTAACATTAAGAGTGATTTTGGGGTTAACAAGATTGTGTATAATCACTAGATCTGTGATTATAATGCTCTTTAGTGAGCCAACATTTTTGGAATGGTAACTTGCTAAATATGGCTATGTGAGCGTGACCCGTACTAAACATAGTAATGTTGTTAAACAGGTTCTTATAAGTGTCATAATTCATTTACCCTAGACTTAGAAAAGTCATCTCATGTGTTGCTCTACGCTGAATTATTGAATATTAGGGCGTCTAGAACCGTATTTGTTGAAGTTATCTAGTGTATGAAATATTCTTGATGATCTTGCATGTTTTTCTCTGCTAAACTTGTTCCTAGGAAATATCTTTATATTTTTCATCTTCTCTAGTCTGTTCATATTTCTATCCATTCATCCATCTATCATCCAATCCCCTCCAATAAAATTCCATATTTTTGTTTACCCCGTAACACTAGTTGGTCTTTAGAACCAAATTCCTTCCTTGTGAGATTGATATCTTTTAAAACTACATCGAAACTGTATACTTGTAGTGGTCACCATTTTTCTATTTGATAAGCGGTATTGACAACACCTGTTCATATTTTGAACTTTTTATCTTGTTGGTAGAAAAGTGGGGAACAAGGTTTTTGGCATCATTACAAAATATAAGCCCTCATAATAAGTTATGTCAAAACCTTGCGATCAAGTTTTTGCGCCGTTGCCGGGGAAGGCAAGTGCGTTCTAGAGATCAAATTGCCGGAGAACGAGCAATTATATTTATGTGTCAATAGATTTATTTATTTTTGGTTTTAAGTATTCATGCTTTGCTATTATCATATTTTTCTTACTTATTCATTAAGTTTTCTTTCTAGCTTGTGCATGGCAAGTACGCGTAGTTCGGGAGAAAGTTTGGCATCTTTTGAATCAGAAATAGAATGATTTGGTAAGAGCAGAAAATTATAAATAAGAGACAAAGAAGTCAAGGAGTTGGTAAACTCCATTGGCACTTAAATCTCTTATCTTTTCCAATATATATAAATATATATATATATATATATATATATATATATATATATATATATATATATATATATAGAAGTATATTTTTATTTTGTTTTTGTGTGTTTTTAAGTTAGTCTTGTTTTAAAAGAAAAGAACAAAATTTTTAGATTTTGAACATATTGCGATCGCGAACTATATCGCGCTCGTGAAATTAGTCATCCAAACTTTATGTTTCTGTATGGAGAAAGGCATGATCGTGATTGTTTTTTGCAATCGCGACTGGTGCCATTTTACAGCAGTAATTGCTGTAACGGCTTTATTTTCTAATGGTTATAATTGAATTTATCCATTGTAACAGCCATAATTACCCAATTTCCTATATATATATAACTACTTTCCTAAGTGATTTTCACAAATCAATTACTCTTTTACACAACTACAATCTCTTGCAAACAAGTTTTCTCTATTTTTCCAAATCAAACACAAATTTTTCTTTCAATCTTGAATTCAATGGCTCCCAAGAAATCTGTAGTAACTAAGGGAAAGAGCAAAATGGTCAACCAACAAGACAAGTATGGACGCCCCTTTCTAATTTATGGTGATGAAGAAGTTGAAAGATACTTGAGGATCAAAAGTTTTGATTTCTAGGGTACACTTTTCTATGATCCTACTTTTACGATTGATTCTGAAATTCAGGCGGAAGTAGAAGAGTAATTTTCACTATTTAGATTGAAGAAATTTATGAATATGCATTATCCGTTTATCGAGGGATAGGTCCTATAATTTTTTGTTACTGTTATGGAAGATGGGAACTTTATGAAAAGGAAATTTAGGAATGAAGGGGAAGAGTATAAGTTTACTTTAATGGATTTGATTAAGTGGTTAGGTTTAGGAGAAACCTATGAAGAGAATGAAAAGGAAGAAGATTATGATTTAACGAGTGTTTGGACTAAATTAACGAGATTGGATCAATACAATGTCAAAAACTCATCCAACAAAAACTATCTAAGCAATAGTTTTCTGTACCTTCACAAGTTTATTTCTCAAAGTCTTTTCTTTCGACACAAAACTACTAAAGTGTTGATGAAAGACTTTGTAACATTGGAATGCACAGTTTCGCAATTTCATCCAAAATTTCCTATATACATGATGGAGTCCACCACTAGTCTTATTGCACATAAAAAGGCTAGAGTTGGAGGTACAAATATGATTTACGAGATTATTTTGGGGGTGAAGAACCAACTACCATATCAATATAGTCCAAGGGAGAAATTTAACTTCATGGGAGGAGTGTATATGAAGAGAGCAGTATTGGTCAAAGAGGAGGAAGGAAAATTTACATTCTTACCGTATGGAGTAAGGGTAAGGAAGCTAAGACCAACAGATGAATCTACTTCTTATGAAAACCAACACGATGAAGATAATGGAGAGGTTTAATTCAGAAGTAGTGGTTCAAGACAAGCCTCCGGGAACACACATGATATTTGGAGAAGAAAGTTCGTAAAAGAAGTCGACCAAGCATGCCTAGACATTGCCTCCATACAGCAAGATATTCGTCAACTAACGAAATCCAACATTTCGTTGAACTGCACGTTGAATACATACTTCAGAATGAAGAATTTGGATATCTCACCGAGTCCTCTAGATTTGAGTTCGGATGATTAAAACGGGTGCAATTTTTTTTTCTTTTATTTTATTTTATTTTCAGTTGTGTGTATTAGCTTAGATTTTAATTGTAATAAAGTTTTCCACAATGAGGACAGAGTGTTCTTTAGTGTGGGGGGTAATTGAAAAAATCCCAAAAATAAAAAAAAAATAAAATTAAAAATCAAAAAAATTTTCTTGATTTTTGTGTTATTTATACATTATCCATACCAATACTATACTAAGATATGTTCCAAGGTTATTTTGAGTGTTAGGTATTTCAAGTTTAATGTTAGTGCATATTTCAAACAAAATGTTTCGAGTATGACCACACATTGAGAGTGTGAGCATTTTATCACAACATTTAGCATTTGGCAAGGATGAGTTATGAGTAACATTCAAATGCAACATTCCAAGTGAATTTCGATATATATTTTAATGCAACATAAATTAGTATAAGTTATATAGTTTTATTTTAATGCTACCGATAAGTTTTAAGTGGTGTAATATCTAGTAGTTTTCTTACTATGAAATTTATATGATATTCTCGAATACGTCCTATAAGTATTAAGTGTGTTTAAAGTGTTGGGAAACTATATCCATGATACTTTGAAAGTGTTCAATAAAGGATGAGGGTATTAAGAGTGAAAATTAAAAGAAAGAGAGGATAACCAATGAGTTATGCAAAAGGTGAGGAATGGTATAGAGCAGAAACTGCAACCATTCAATGAGTGAAAAAAGAAAAGTAGCATAGCATGAAAAATGGGTGCAAAGTAAAAATCTGTACTTCAAAAACAAGTGCTTAAAAAGAAAAAAAAATGAGAGAATGTGGTATGGAGCATAAATTGCAAGCACTAAAAAAGGGTAGAGTGGTATGGAGCATAAAATGCAACCACTAAGAGTGTTTTTAGCATCCTAGGTTATCTAAAAATGCCTTGAGATCAAACATTCCAAAGTGTTCTCCCTTTGTCCTTTATACTTTATATTATACTTAAGAGAAGGAAATATTCAAGTAAGCATATAACACTTATATGAAGACGTATTTCGGTTGACTCTCCATTAAGAGCAAAGGTAAACAAATGGACTATATAAATTGGGAGGATTAGAATGAAGAATGGATAGATATATGTATGGAAGACTAGAGATTCTAAATATATAGATTTTCCCTACGATATAAGTATAGCAGAGAAACATGCGAGTTCAATAAAGATGTTACGATTCACTAAGCTAATCTAACAGACTCGGTTCAAAACACCCAGATGTTCAATTATTCGCCATAGAGCAACACATGAAATAACTTTTCTAAACCTAGAGCAAATGAATTAAGATAATTATATAAACCTGGACATCGTCAATACTATGCATATTACGGGTCGCTCTCCCATAACCATATTTAGCAAGTTACCATTCCAAAAATGTCGACTCACTAAATAGCGTTACATCACAGATCCAGTCATTATACACGATATTGTTAACTACTTTTAAAATTAACCTCCAACGCAAATAACTTGATTATTATAAAAGACTTAACATGAAATACGCATTATGACACATAGACATATCATAAACTCCGAAATAGAAAGTATAAGTAGAAAGCAAAACAAAGTTGTAAGGTATGCATGTGAAAGCTAAAGTTGATCAAACCATATCCACTCTTTAATGGGAGTCATCAATTCTTGCAATTCCTACATCTGCTTTAAATTTAGTCTCGACCCATATAGAACCTCCTCTAGGATGCTATTCTTTGCGAATATCAAATAAATGAATAGTGAAGAATGAAAACTTTTAATTATAAGTGATTTGCAAGTATAGTTATACAACAATCGCTCAAGATTATAGAGAAATCTAGTAATCGAAACAAGGATTCAAATCACTTAAACATTTTCTCGCTAACACTTATGAACGTAGCGAAACTAGATATTTTATTCTCTATCTACACACACAATACGTAACCCTATAATTGCACTATAATGCTCCATGAAATTGTAAGGTTTGGAACCCTATTTATAGAGTTCGAAGGGTTGCCTCTATCCATACAAAGAGTTGTGTCCATTGGCGAAAGACTGCATCACTTCATTGTGATTGGTTGAGAAGCTTCAATCTTTTCATGATTGGTTGACTTCTGATAAGTGTTTTTTCATTGGTAGTTGATGGCGGTTAATGGTGGTTGATGGCAGTTGATCATTCTTATCTGGCAGTTGGTAGTTAAGAAAATTAGACCAAAAAACCATCCAAATCGCGACCGTGAATCTTTGTTTGACAATTTTCTACTTCTGAAGTGTATCAAGTCACGACCGTGAATTGTGTTTTTCTTTAGAATTCTTCTTGTAACTTCATCAATCTTTGACAGCTTCGATCCTAAGCCAAATCTTTAAGTTCCACGCATCTTTTCGCACCTTTTTCACTCTTTTTACATAGAATTCCACTTTAGATCATTTTACTCCCAAGATTTACCTAGTACCTACAATTGCACCCAAAATAACTACATACCACGTGAAATCTCTTA
>CATIWQ010359110.1:0-29471 GCA_949673415.1 Euphorbia schlechtendalii
ATTGGTCATAAATAGGATTCTAGAAATTTAGGTTCAAAACTAGCCATTAATAGCGGTTATGGACATCTGTCGGGTGTCAGTTCGCGATCGGTAACGGTTATATTTTACCCGTGTCGTGATCGCGAAGGCCTGTCGCGATCGTGACTCTTCTTATAATAGAAACAGAATGTTTTGATATCCAATTATCACGAGAGCAAATTAAGTCACGATCGCAATATTCTTTGCTCTTCAAATTTCTTCAATTTTTAGAATGTACCTATAAAAACTTGGAAACATAAACACAAACAAAGTTTGTTAAATACAAATAATATATATTTACTATTATACCTTGAGTAATCATGGTGATGATAGCAATTGAACATCAACGTCTTGTTGTTCAAATTTACTTCCATATTTAACAAATATTTTCAAGTAAACAAAAGAGAATAAACAACAAAGAAACAAATAAACACAACTAATACAAAAACATCAAATAGATTGAACTCTACTTATACAAATTTTCTAAAATGAAAAGATAAGGAACTTATTCAGATGGAAATGATTCAATCATCCCATGATTTCCAATCATAGGTTATCCCATTCTCACCAATACACTTGGTTAGAAATCCCTGCTTGAAGAAAATTTCTGTAGTTAACTTCGGTATTTCATCTTCATCGGTAAAGACTTCTTCACCACTTGGTAATCTCCCAATTTATCCTAACAAATTTGCCATAGTTTGACACCTGTACGCTATCCTACCAGGATCAATTGTGGCAGACATAAGAGTCACCATCATAATCCCTGATACGTCCATAGGTAAGCCATTCCAAACCGCTTTCAAGATAAACAATTCTTCAAGAATGATCGTGTCTGAACTAGATCTACCGAAAAGCGCTCTACATAGATAGAAGTGTAAAGTGAGTAAACAGGGGTCTTGGATCCATCGACTATAGGCAGATTCTTGTTTGTAATCATCCTTTCTGGTAAGACGATTCCATGTTGGTAGTGGATCCCAACTAGGAAGTATTTTGTAGTAATAATCTTTAGGGAACCCCAAATTCTACTCCAACTTCTTCCTTGACTATTTATATTTCTTTCCTTGATGTCGATACTCTAAACAATTCATCTTAGAATTTGACCATACTAACGAAATTAGCATTTCCTTGCAGTTATCTTCACTGTTCCCAATATTCATAGAGGAATAGAGAACGAAGTTTAGGATTCCAAGGTAATACATTACCCTTTGATAGATTCCTAATTGAATGAAACTATTCTTATGAATGACATAAGAACTAGTGAAATCTGCATCCCTAATAGTTTCGAAATGATCACCTTCCTCTCGTGAGTGTATAGGAAAAGGTGCTACACACCATTCTTGCAGGTCTGAAGGAGGATTAAGAATAGATTTGTTTGAGTGAACCATTTTGATGAAAAAGGGTTGATTGATTTCAAGGTTTAGAACAAAAATTTTTAATTGAATGAAAAGGAATTTCGGATATTTGAAGTGAAGAGTTATGAGAATCACACCTTATATGCAGAACTTGAGAGAAACCATAAAAAACTTCTTAAACTGCTGCAGTTTTTGCTCACATCACGATCGTGATCCTAGGTCGTGCTCATGAGTATACTAAAAACAAGAAACAAAAAGTTTTGTAGGAAATTCACGAGCGTGAATGACAGTCACGAACGCAAATAGGAAAATGGAAGAAAATCTTCTATTTATCGAGAATTAAGATGAAATATTATGACGCTTCACCTCCAAGATGATTATTTCATAATCTTTTCATATCTAGAATAAGATTAGAAAATTGTATAATATTAGAAATGAAATAAATATAAATTATTAATCTCTAAAACGCACTTGCCGTCCCTGGATAATTTGATCCTTAGAATGCTATTGCCTTCCCCAACAACTGCGCTAAAAACTTGTTCACCACTTTTCTACTGATAAGTTTAATAACTTTTTCGCAAAGAGTTTGGCTATATATTAATGGTGCCAAAAACTTGTTCAAGTAAAGTATAGGTGTTGTCAGTACCTCTTATCAAATAGAAAAATGATGATCACTACAAGTATATAGTTGCGATGTAGTTTTAAAAGATATCGATCCCACAGGGAAGGACTAGCTCTAAAGATCAATTAGGGAAAAAGAATAAAGAGAATAAAATGTATTGATATTTGTATAGGAGGGTTAGAATGAAGAATGAGTAAATATAGATATTAAAGATTAGAGAATCTAAATATATAGATTTTTCTTACGAAATAAGGATAGCAGAGAAAACATGCAAGTTCAACAAAGATGTCACGATTCACTAAACTAATCTAATAGACTCGATTGAAAATACTCAGATGTTCAATTATTCGCTGCAGACCAACAAATTAAATAACTTTTCTAAATCTAATGCAAACAAATAAAGATAATTATATAAACCTGGACAATGTCAATACTATGCTTAGTACGGGTCACTCTCACATAGCCATATTTAGCAAGTTACCATTCCAAAAATGTTGGATCACAATAAAACATTATACCACAGATCCAGTGATTATACACGATATTGTTAACCTCGAAACTACTCTTAAAATTAACTCCAATGCATATAACTTGATTAATATAAAAGACTTAACATAACATATGCATTACGACACATAGATATATCATAAGCTTCAAAATAGAAAGTATAAGTAGAAAGCAAAGCAAAGTTGTAACGTATGCAAGTGAAAGCTAAAGTTGATCAAACCATATCCACTCTTTAATGGGACTCGTCAATTCTAGCAATTCCTGCGTTTGCTTTGAATTCGGTCTCGGCCCGTATAGAACCTCCGCTAGGATGCTATTCTTTGCGAATATCGAACAAACGAATATTAATGAATGAAAACTTTTATTGAATAGTGATTTGCAAGTACATTTATACAACAATCACTCTAGAATATAGAGAAATCTATCGATCAAAATAGAGATTCGAATCACTTAAACATTTTCTCGCTAACACTTATGAACGTAGAGAATTCTCTATCTATACACACACTATATCTCACTCATGCACTCTAATGTTTTCCCTCTGCATTTTCTTCATGAAATTGTGAGGTCTTGAAACCCAATTTATGGAGTTCGAAGAGTTGTATCTATCAATACAAAGAGTTGTGTCCATTGGTGAATGATTGCATCACTTCATTGTGATTGGTTGAGAAGCTTCAATCTAATCTACAATGGATAGGCACCTTTTCATGATTGGTTGATTTCTGATAGGTGTCTATTCATTGGTAATTGATGGCGGTTGATGGCGATTGATCATCCTTATCTGGCGGTTGGTAGTTAGGATGATTAAACAAGAAAATTGTCTAAGTCGAGATCGTGATATACAAGTCATGACCGTGAATCTTTGATTGGTAGTTTTCTATTTTGAAGAAGAACAAGTCGTGACCGTGAATTGCATTTTTCTTCAGAATTCTCCTTGTAACTTCACTGATCTTTGACAGCTTTGATCCTAAGCCAAATCTTTAAGTTCCACGCATCTTTTTGCACCTTTTTCATTCTTTTTTCATAGAATTCCACTTTAGATCATTTTACTCCCAAGATTTACCTAGTATCTGCATTTGCATAAAAAAATAGCTACATACCACCTGAAATCTTTTATATGAAGTATAAAAATGACTTAAACTATAAAGTTGAGTGTATAAAATTAATATGATAATAAGTGTAATTATACACTCATCAACCCATTCACGTTTGTGACATATACTTGCGCTCGTGAATTTCCTTGTTAAAACATTCTATTTCTTATTTTGTGTAGTCAATCGCGACTTGTGCAAAAATTGCAGCAGTTTGGTAGTTTTTCGACGATTTCTCTCAAACTCTACATATAGGAGTGTGAATTTTCATAATTCTTCACTTCAAATATCTGAAAATCCTTTTTCTTTAAACAACATATTTGTTCCAAACCTTGAAAATCAATCAATTATTTCCTTTTATTCAAAATGGTACACCCTAACAAATCTAATCTCTTTCCTCCTTTGAATCTGCAAGAGTGGTATAAAGCGCCTTTTCCTATTTACTCTTGAGAGTAAGGTGTTCACCTTGAATCCATCAGAGATGTAGAATTCACGAGTTCCTGTGTCATTCGTAGGAATAGTTTCATTCATTTAGGAATATATTATAGGGTAATGTATTGACTTAGGATTCTAAACTTCGTTATCTATTCCAACATGATTATTGGAAATATTGAGGATAATTGTAAGGAAATGCTGATATCGTTAGTATAGAAAAATGCTAAGATGGATTGTTTAGAATTTCATCACCAAGGGAAGAAGCATAAATTGTCGAGGAAAGCACTAGAGAAGAATTTGGGCTCCCTAAAGATTGTTACTACAAAATGCTTCTTGGTTGGGATCCATTACCAACTTGGAATCACCTTACTAGTCAAGCTGAATACAAATAGGAGTAAGCCTATAGCTAGTGGATTAGTGACCCCTGTTTGCTCTACCTGTGATGGAGACTCTTATATCTGTCGTAATAAATCCTGGTAAGATAGTGTATGGGTGTCGAACTATGGCAAATTTGATAGGATAAGTTGGGAGAATGCCTTGTGTTGCAAAAGTCTTTACTGACGAAGATGATATGTCCCCCGGACGTTAAGCCTCACAGGACTCTAATTCCTGGAAAGTGCGAATCCAGGTGGCGACTCCACTCTAAGAGAAGACGGATTTGGGTTTAACCTCTTTTCCGGGTCCTCGACCTGGTGCACCTTGTTTTTCAAACACCCCGATGGACCGCGCCTCTCATCTTCCACACGCTCTCGGCCCACCATTCCGTGTCGCCCGCTCACAACTTCTAAACTACATAGTACTCAACATAGACTAAGCTTATCCTACTCTAAGCTGTAACTTAATTAATTACTCAGAAATACTGAGTTGTTTTCCCTTAAACAAACTCTAGTCAACTTCATTAATTAAGAGTATACTTAGTACTCAATTAATTTCCAAAACATTAGTATTGTGACGAACTATTAACTTGGGTTCTGCACTAGATTTAACCTTGAGCAGTCAAGAAAGGGTTATCACCCAATGTCTCACGGGATCAACCTTCTAAATCTGAGTGTTTGAGAACATAAGAGGAGAGACTGCACATGAATCGAATACCATATGCCTCAATGATAGGGTCCATCATGTATGCTATCATATGCACTCGGCCTGACATCTCACATGCATTGAGTGTCATGAGCAGATTTAAATCTGAACTAGGTTAGAAGCACTAGATGGCCATTAAAACTATCCTCAAGTACTTACGTAGGGCTAAGGATATGTTTTTAGTATATGAAGAATGTGATCTCACTTTGAAGGGATACACCGATGCGAGTTTTCAATTTATCAAGGATGATTATAAATCCCAGCCAGGTTATGTGTTTATGTTAAATGGAGGGGTAGTTGTTTGGAAGAGTTTCAAACAGGATATGACTACCTATTCAAACACAGAATCTGAGAATTTAGCTGCTTTAGAAGTAGCAAAACAAGCCATGTGGCTTAGGGATTTATTGGTGATCTTGGTGTGGTGTCCAACATTGTAAATCCAATAGCGGTCTGCTGCGAGAACAATGGGGCTATTGCTTAGGCTAAGGAACCATAGTGTTGTCACACAAATGAACATATACTCAGAAAATGCTATCTCATAAAAGAGATGGTAACCAGAAATGATATAAGCTTAAATACATCCCAATGGATTAGAATCGAGAGAATGGGCTTACTAAGCCATTGACTCAAGTTTAGCATGACTAGCAATGAGTATGGAATGAGGCATATGCGTAATTGGCTCTAGTGCAAGTGGGAGATTGTTAGACATGATGTATGCCCCATAGGCAATTAGGGAGATATATCTTTATTAGTTATAATGTACAAATGGTTTCAAATTATTATTAATAATAATTAAGGAATCTTTGTTACTTATCAATGTATTATATTTATTTATGTATCTCACTAGTATCATATATGTATAATATTAAATATGTATATGCGCAATGTCCACTAACTTAAACAAGAGAATGAAGTACGCAAAGATCAAATGGATTGGAGCTAGAATAATGCCAAAATGTTGACCAAGCAAGTTGGGACCAAACAAATGATGCAATGTCACAAAGAAGGAGTCAAATCGTTGAACACTTCATTCACAAAACCCAACATCCGGTGTAACATCAGAAAGAAGGAGTCAGATCATTGAACACATCAACTACTCCATCACAACCATTCATGAGACCAAACAACTGGCTCAATACCACAAAGAAGGAGTCAGGTCTTTGAACACGTAAAAAACTCCATCACCACCATCAAACAATCGGTGCAATAACACGAAGAAGGAGTCAGATAGTTGAACATGTCAACAACTCCATCACACGGATCACCATCATTCATGGGATCATAAAAAAAGAGTCAATGATAAACATAAAAAGGAGTCAAATCGTTGAACACGTCAATATTTCCTGCACAGGGCTCTCTACTATTTTTGGGGCAATCATCGCACCATCAAAGGAAATGCCGATGATCAATACTCATCATCACATACACCTCAAGCCAACAAAGTGGCATGAGAACCAACTAATCGGTTAAAAAATATGAATGAAACAATGAATAAAGTCATGGACATGGATGACGACTGATTTACCAAGTCTTACACAATTGCTATCATGCATAGGTGAAAGAAATAAATCGATAAAAAGCAGTACGAGTAAAAAAATAAATTTGTAATTAGACTGTCAATTAACACTCTGTTAGTTGAGCAAAAATTAGGGCTTCTTTTCAAACCATAAAAAGAATAGTTCACTGATTTGAAAACTTGAGAATGGCGGCTCAGGTAAAACATAGGACATCGAGAGAATCACATTGGTTAGAAAACCTGAAAGGGCTAATTGGTGGCAGGAGTCACATCATTTTAAACATTTATACCCCTATTAAGTTCATCAATGAATTGTCATTTTTGCTGAAGTTTTATGCATATGCTTATCTTGATTGCTTGCATGACATTGGTAGAATGTCGCAAGTAAACATCAAAAATAAAAAAATATATATAATAAAGAAAAATGAGTTTGCTAGATTGAAAACCTGAAAAGGCGGTCCAAGCAAAAATTAAGACAAGGTTCGATAGATTGAAAACCCACAAGGGAAATCTATGCAAAACTTAGAACTAGAGAAATATCAAATTCATCATCTCCTCCTCGGATCAGTACAAGGCACCATATACCTTCAACACTTCAAGCAAATGACTTCTAAGCAATCATCCTTGAAACAATGCAGGATCAACGACCCATTCAGACTTTCCTCAAACTAGATTCAAGCTTAGAACTCGAACCTAATTCAACGAACCCATGGTCATCGCTTTGAGGAAGTCATCAATGGAATCCCCAACAAGACAAACCCTAGGGGGAACCATGCACCAGCACAAGAGAAGGCTCTTCAATGAACGAAGCCCGCAATAGATGAGCATACATCATATGATAAATATTGTTCATGCATAAAAAAACATGCATACATTACATTCGCATCATGACTTTTTTAGGTAAAGATTATGCGAAACTAGGGCAACACCATCCTAGTAAACGAGAACCTCCACCTCGACATGAGGAACCTAAAAACAAGATGATGGCCCACTCAAGCCTAAAGTCAACATTGCAATAAAATCCTCCTACAACGAAGTGGTTACCGGGATATCCCCGAATTTCAATTTAACTTAATTACTTATCATGTTTTAATTTTTGATTGAAGGGGATAAAATTTTTGCTTCGCATAAACTCAATCAAAAAATTAAAATAGTCATCATCAAATGTATTAACATTATACTTCTCTCCCACTTGTCACAGGAAACAAATCAGAGAAGTCTTTGAAACAAATCTGCAATCATCACTAGGGGCGCACGATGACCACAACTGAATTATGAAATGGTTACTGATCATTAAAGGGACACCGCGGATATAAACGGTTGACCTGCCCGTAAGGGGCACCAAGTACCTAAGGGATTCTAAAGAAAAAAAGGGACAACCCTATGAAGACACAATGCCAGAAGGGAATGCCTATGTTATCACAAATTGGGGATAAGAAGAAACAAACCACACCGGTCAAGTATTCTCTATCCCTACGCTCTTTTCATGTGATCATACTGGTTATACAACCAGTAATTATCACACAAGGGGCAGTTGTGAGCACGAGATTTTATACCAGCTCACGTGTTCAATGACGGTGGCTTTTCGAGATATTTATCCTCGAATCACACGATCTTCGACCGTCCGACGATCTTCAAAAGGGAGTCTTCTTCATCGTTGAATTTAAAAGGACTTTAATTCATAAATTAAATAAAAAATATAAAAATACACAAAAAATTCGAACTTTGCGGAAAACCAAATCCGGGGGCCCGCATCGCCAAAGGTGGGCGAGGTAAACCTTGGAAAAAAAGGTTCGACGAGGCAAGCCTCGCCAAAGTTGCAGTTAGGGGCCTCGCCGGACTTTTTTTTCCGGTGATACCCTTGCCGGAAAAACTTACATTTTTGGATTTTTAGGAATTTCTCCTATAAATAGTCGGGGGCTTAAAGATTCAGAGAAAATTCTCTTCTTCGATTAAAAAAAAGGAGAAATTACATTCTTTTCTTCTAATTTTTCTCGAATCCAAAACACATTTGGATCCCAAAATTTCTTCATCTTAAAAATTAAATTGCTTCATCGTTTTTTCTTCAAATATCCTCAGATATTCTCGAGGGCAAAGAAAATTTAGAACCCAAGTCTGATTATCTTTTTGGATAAATAAACACTTATTTTTCTAATTAAACTATAATTAAGTACAAAAACGAACGAGGAACACTCCCGGGGATCGAACAGATACACCAAAGTGCATTCATACCGCAAGGGTAAGCCTTTGAGTTCCTAGAACTACGAATTCCATGCTCATCTTCTACCTTCATCTTTTTTTTTATTTTATTTGTGTATCTAGGAATTATTTTTATTCCTTATTATTGTAAATTGTGTTGTAATCTCCCCTTCATCTTTATTTCTTTCTTTATTTTTTATTATTATGTTAGAATACCTCAACGAAGGGATTTAAATTATTCCCGGATAATAGACCTCACCTTATGCCATGTGATCATTTTCACTAATATACATGTAAATAAAAATGAACTATTTTTATTAAAAATAACAACTTAAATCGTCGAAATTTTAATTAGGCCACACGGGCCTCACTAGAATCAAATCGAACATATGTGCTATATTTCGTGCTAACCTTTGTGGATGCAGGTTAGATGTATTCCTAGGATTTACTTGCCTTCGGGTATTACATATATTTGTATGGAAAATGTAATTAATAGGTTAGCGGGCAGTTGGATCCCCCGATTTTTGGAAGCCTTGTAATCTTTATTTTTCGCATTCATTTTCAGCATTTACTTACTACTTTGTGGATGATTTATTATTTTGCATTGTGGATGGTTTATTATTTTGCAATACGTGAATCATGCATATAAAGTCTACAAATGACCTAAGTGCGAATATGCATAACTAAGAAAATATGGTTTTTTGTAAATGTAATATAATGTGATCATATAAGAAATAAGTAACTTATCCCAGACCCGAATCTCTGTGTCTTGGTGGGCCGTCCCCCGAATGTTAAGCCTCATTGGACTCTTATTCCTAGAAAGAGCTAATCCAGGTGGCGACTCCACACTAAGAGATGGCGGATTCAGGTTCAAACAGATCTAAATTGTTTTCGCTCTCTCTTTCAACCTCTTTTCCAGGTCCCCGACTCGGTGCACCTTGTTTTCCATACACTCTGATGGACCGCGCTTCTCATCTCTGCGCGCTCTCGGCCAATCGCTCCGTGTCGCCCGCTCACAACTTCTAAACTACATAGTACTCAACATAGACTCAGCTTTTCCTACTCTAAGCTGTAACTTAATTAATTACTCAGCAATACTGAGTTATTTTCCCTTAAACAAACTCTAGTCAACTTCATTAATTAAGAGTATACTTAGTACTCAATTAATTTCCAAAACATTAGTATTGTGGCGAACTATTAACTTGGGTTCTGCACTAGATTTAACATTGAGTAGTCAAGAAAGGGTTATCACCCAATGTCTCACGGGATTAACCTTTCTAAATCTGAGTGTTCGAGAATATAAGAGGAGAGACTGCACATGAATCCAATACCATATGCCTCAATGATAGGGTCCATCATGTATGCTATCATATGCACTCGGCCTAACGTCTCACATGCATTGAGTGTCATGAGCAGATTTAAATCTGAACTAGGTGTGAAGCACTAGATGGCCGTTAAAACTATCCTCATGTACTTACGTAGGACTAAGTATATGTTTTTAGTATATGAAGAAGGTGATCTCACTTGGAAGATATACACCGACGCGAGCTTTCAGTTTGACAAGGATGATTATAAATCCCAGTCAGGTTATGTGTTTATGTTAAATGGAGGGGTAGTTGTTTTGAAGAGTTTCAAATAGGGTACGATTACCTATTCAAACATAGAATCTGAGAATTTAGCTGCTTTAGAAGTAGCAAAACAAGCCATGTGGCTTGAGGGATTTATTGGTGATCTTGGTGTGGTGTTCAACATTGTAAATCCAATAGCGGTCTGCTGCGAGAACAATAGGGCTATTGCTTTGGCTAAGGAACCATGGTCTTGTCACATAAATGAACATATACTCAGAAAATGCTATCTCATAAAAGAGATGGTAACCAGAAATGATATAAGCTTAAATACATCCTAATGGATAAGAATCTAGCGAATGGGCTAACTAAGCCATTGACTCAAGTTTAACATGACTAGCAACGAGTATGGAATGAGGTATATGCGTAATTGGCTCTAGTGCAAGTGGGAGATTATTAGACATGATGTATGCCCCATAGGCAATTAGGGAGATATATCTTTATTAGTTATAATGTACAAATGGTTTTAAATTATTATGAATAATAATTAAGGCATCTTTGTTACTTATCAATGTATTATATTTATTTATGTATCTCACTAGTATCATATATGTATAATATTAAATATGTGTATGCGCATTGATGAGACAAAGTCCATGACTACTTCATAAAATAAAAGTGCAAGGACATAGTGGGAGATATGTGGTGTGAGAACTGCACATATTTGTTACTATGAATAATCTAAATATCCATAGTCATAGTTTCATTAGGACTGGACATCAATGAAGCAGACAAACTAGCATGTGTAGGCTTACTCCTTGGATTAGATCCAAGAAGCTAATCTCACGAGCTGAAGGTGGTACCTTGAGTTAACACATGAATGTATTCGAGTAATACATTGGAGACCACTATAAGAAAGATACTAGTAAATAACTATATCCATGTGTTGGTGTCATGTTTTACTATAGTAGCATTATAAGTATCCTCATACCCGAGATACTAGTTACCTTATGTAGGAGTTGTTATACTTTGAGTTATGCTTATTCATACCCTGGTGATCAGGATGATACAGGTGACTACAGGTATAGTTATGATCACATGTTGGTAAGCCAAGTAGTCAAGATGGAATCCATCGCTCCTGATATAATGATATAATGGGTGATGTAACTTAGGGCCCCTTGTTGAAGAGACACACTCATAACCTCTTATCAGAGTATAAGATTGATAGAACGGGTTTGTAATCAATCTTGATACATTATGGCGAGTTGTGTTCTTCGTGAACAAGTCTAATTTTAGGATAGCTATAGCTATTGCATGAGCTAACATGTAATCCAAGCTCAATAAACTGGATGGTACTTAAACTATATTGGTTACTACTATAGATTCATATCAAGTTACAGGTACATGACATTCTAAGTATCGAAGGATCATATGTCTTTGCTAGAAAGCCCATTAGATCGTCTAAAGTTATCGTGTTCTATATCAGTCTAGAACATTGAGCCTAAAGGTTCCCAAATGGGCAACCAAGTTTAGGTTAACCTCTAGTTGCTCTATACTTTGGGATCCTAGGAGGTCATACTGTTTGGATCTTTATCAGACTAAGTAACGAACTTATGGACTAGGTCTATCTCGAAAATGTTTGGTTGTCGAATTCGTTAGAAAAATTATTAAAGGGTTGGAACCAATTAATAATTAAGGGAATAAAAGAGAAAATAAGGAAAATTGCATGGAGCGGAGCAAGGGAATTTTTCCCGTTGTGAGTGGGCCCCAAACGAACATGGGATGTTTGGATTAGGGCCTGCATGTTTGCCCCACTAGCTGATAAGCTTGCGTACGGGGTAAGCCCGCTCACACTAGGGTCTGCAGGCTCGCAAGTGCTGCCCATGGCAATGCTTGCGCAGGCTTGAGCTTGGGCTTGCAAGAATGCCCTCAAGCCCAAGCTTGCGGCACCAGGTAAGCTTGCTAGGGCTTACCTTGTTAGGGCAAGCATGCTGGTCAGCTCGAGGGTCCAAGGGACCCGCGTGGCTGACCTGATTATGGGATGGGAATATTCCCATCCCACATAGTTTTTGAGGGGGAGTCTACCACTCCCCCTCTCCCTATAAATAGTCCTCCCCTCTCTCATTATTCCACACTTCAGCTCAGCCTCTCTCTTTGAGTTCAACATCTCTTTCTTCGTGAGTTGCGTGAGATCCTCCACGAGTTTCTCCAAGCAATTTAGAATTCTTTAGAAGATTCTTTTTTTAAGTGAGTCTTCTCAATTTATATTTTTGGGTTGGTCTTCGAGCGGTCTAGCAGTTGTTATCTACTGACCTGTTCTACCTCAATGAGGTTTTGGTCGGTGAAGATCCATGTGGATAAATCATAGAGGCTTTCCTAGTTTGGAAGCTTATGCTATCAGAGTTCAGCCTAATTAATCTAAGGAAATGCCGCATCCAAAGAGAAATAGAAGCACGCATCAACTAGTAATGTTCTAAACTTAGATGTTAGGGTTTCTTTTATAAGTTTTATAAACCTATTGGCATCTATGGAATGTTTCAACTTAGATTAGATTAATCATGGCATGCTTGGAAGATCCTTTTAGGTTAATTTTAAGTTTTGAAAATGTTGCATGTTTAATTACTTTCTTGATTAACTAGCATTAGGCTCATCATCTTCCAAAAGAAAGATGTGTTTATCATTAGTGATTAAATAACATATTTTTCTGGAACAATTGGAGCCTGACCTGACCTATGCAATGTCAATGTTATGATAAGCTATTTTAAGCTTACACTTTCTTATGTAATAGGAGTAGGATAAATCAGTTGATTATCTGTTCTATCTTCTTTAGCACTCAGCTCAAGATTGCTCCCACAACTTTCATAAGTACGTGTTCCTTCTCAAGGAATTGAGCATTCTTGGAAACAAGCACCTTTTGGTCCTTGGGATTGTAAAAGGTATAACCCATCATCTCTTTAGGGTAAACTATAAAAGTCACCTATTAGACTTAGTACCCAACTTTTCCGAATTTGTCTTTTTAACATATGTATGACATCCCAAAACTCTCAAGTGAGAAAGATCTAATTCTTACCAGACTACATTTTGTATGGTGTTTGGTCAACTAATTTTGAGGGTACTCTGTTTAGAATGTAAACTACGATCTCAAGTGCATAACCCCAAAAGGATCTGCTGAGTTCTTCTTGGCTCATCTTGGACCGATTCATATCTAGTAGGGTTCCATTCTTCCTTTCTAACACTCCATTGTGTTGGGGTGTGTAAGGAGGTGTCCAATGGAATAAAATAACATCAACCCTTATATAATCCTGAAACTCTTAGCTTAAGTATTCACCACCTCAATCAGATTGAAGGGTCTTGATAATTTTCCGAAGCATTTTCTCTTCTTTGGTTCTGAATTCTTTGAATTTCTCAAAGCTTTCAGACTTGTGCCTCATAAGGTACAAATAAGCATATCATGAATTATCATCGATAAAGGATATGTAGTAGATAAAACCTTCATGTGTCTTATTGGATCACATACAGCAGAGTGTATTATTTCCAAATTACTTGTTGCACGTTGACCCTTTCTTTTGAAAGGTTTCTTTATCATCTTTCTTTTCAAACAAGGTTCAAATATCCCATAGGATTCTCATTCCATTGGTTCAAAGTCACCACATTTGTGTAACTTAGTTAAGTGAGTCTCATTTATATGGCCTAGACGATAGTGCCATAAGTATGAAGATTTCTCATTATCTAACTTTGATTTCTTAGCAATATTCATATTAAGAATTTTAGTTTTAGTATCTAGACAATAAACACCATTCAAATACATTCCACGAGCATAAAGAATATTATCATGCTGAATTTGACATTTATTATAAGTAAATAAAGTTTCAAATCATTCTATTACTAAACACGCAACAAAAATAATATTGTTAGTAACAACAGGAATGTAATCGCAATTGTTCAAAACTAATACAAGGCCATTAATCAAACAAAGGCTATATGTCCCTACAGCTGTTGTAGCAACCCATGCTCCATTTCCAACTTTTAGGTCCATTTCCCTTTTTGCAAGCCTCCTACTATTTCAAAACCCCTGCACAAAAGTACAAATGTGAGTATCACCACTAGTATCTAATACCCATGTAGACTCATAAGGAACTGTAGAGAAACTCTCCATCATGAACATACCTGAAGTAGATGCCTCACTTAGCTTCTTCTTCACTTGCTTAGAAATTTGAGCTTTGCAATCACGTTTCCAATGTATGGTCCTTCCACAGATGAAACATATATCCCTTTGGATTTCTCCTTCTCAATGATCATAGTTTTACCTTCTTGTTGATGGGTTTGAACTTCTACCTTTAGCACAAATCCTACTTGCTAAGGTACTTGTTCCTTTAGACATTATAACATCTTCAAAACTTCTTAGTCTTTTAATAAACTCAGTATTTTAATTAGTCTTCCTTGACATGAGATAATCTTTCACAAAAGGGTGAATATTTATCAGACAGACCATCAATCACAGTCTATATGTCAACCTCGAAATCTCTTTCAATTCCTATTTGGGTCATTCTTTTAGAATACCCAAAGTATTCTTTATAATGCTCAGTGGAAAGGATCCCGTCATGTTTCCCAGAGTAATAGAAGAATTTCAATATTTCATTATGCTCAATTTTCATGCCTTCATAAATTCCTCTATTATGAATCAGCATAGAAAATTCCATACCATCATGTTATTTCTTAAGCTTTAAGGTCATGGTTTTGAGCATCACAAGTAATACTACAAAAGCATCCTTCTTGTGCTTAAGATATGCCTCTCTTTGTTGGATAGAAGCCTCAACATCAGGATTGACTGGTTCAGGATTATCCAAAACATAATCCAGATTGTTCTTCTCAAGCTCCATTCTAAGAGCTTTAAATCAGTCATCAAAATTGATCCCAAACAACTTATTGTTAAGAATTGAGTGAAGGTTTATGTTAGAAATCATTGTTCAACCTAGATATGAGATAGAAATTGTTCATAAATTAGTATATGCACATGCATTTAATATATGATCTTTAACATATATCCTACTACTTTATCGACATTAAAATAGCCCCTTCTATTGAATTCGGGAAACATGGTTGAACCATTTTTCCTTAGTAGCTAGAATTCATAACTCATCTAAGATGACCCCCACTATATAGCAGGTCAAGCCACAATAGACAGCCACGGTTGGACCCCATCCATTTGCATTCATGCAATTACTAGTTCATTTGAGTTCTCTTTCTTGAGACGTGCATACCCAATTGTATAACTCCTCAAATATGTCTCTAATTTAGAATTAGCTCCAATGATATGGACAACTAACTCATTTTTGTTAAGGATTTAACCCTATCTAGTCTCATGGTCAAACACATGTTAAGGAAAAGCATGTTGTATATATTCTTACATTCATTAATAAGGTTTGTATCATGACTTATAGGAAGACTTTTACCACCTTAATATTGTTATAGGGATTTCATTGGTGCAACTGGTCTCGCCCTAGTGTAGGACTTAACGATGGATATGATTATAATAATAATTCTAGCCTATTTGGAATTATTAATATAAGGGATTGTAGAACCCAAGTTAATAGTATCTCACAGTACTTTAATGTTTTTGAAATAGCAAACTATCTAGGCTAGTGAAATTAATTGAGTACTAAGTATACTCTTAATTAATGAAGCTAATTAGAGTTTGTATAAGGGAAAATAACTTAGTTTTGCTGAGTAATTAATTAAGTTACGGCTTAAAGTAGAAAAAGTTGAGTGCTAAGTACTATGTAGTTTAGATGCACATCAACTCAGCTGTGCTGAGTTAGCTTTCTATTAAAAGTTGTTTTCTATGACACTAAATGACACACAGGCTACTAACATATTCTGTGAGAAACGAAATATTCATTAGATAATTTTTAGGAATAATTGCACTGAAAATAAGGAAGATTTCTAGTGGTCCTCACAAGATAAAAGGTGTCAGTACGGAATGTCGGGATTTCCTCACTAAAGTCCAAGATAAAAGGAATCATCTGACATGCGCCATTTTCCAATGTCTCCACACACCTCTGCCAATGTCAGCAATTCATTCAATCTAAAGTTTCCACATTGCAATATATCGCGCCTCTCTCAATTGAATTGCTTGAAGACAAAACAAGATTTTGTCAATGGAATTTTATCACACCTCAACGTTCAAATTCTTATCTCTAGACATCCTGGAATATATCTCTAAAGGGAAGATTTGAAAGATATGAAAAGAAGAGAAATTGAAGATCAGTGACCTCGAAAAGTTTGCAAAGGCTACTTCTTAGAGCTTCAACTATAAATAGAAGGCCAAAGCAGATGTTCAAACTTGGTCAATCACCTTGTCTAGGAGTTGCTATACTTTGGGTCATACTTATTCATACCATGGCTATCAGGATGACATGGGTGATTATGGGTATAGTGATGACCACATGTTGGTAAGCCGAGTAGTCAAGTGGGATCCATCGCTCCTAATATAGTGATATAGTGGGAGATGTACCTTAGGGCCCCTTGTTGAAGTGACATACTCATAAAACTTTGATTAGAGTATAAGATTGATAGAAAGAGTATCTAGCCAATCTTGATACATAATGGCCGAGTGGTGTTCTTTGTAAACAAGTTTAATCCTAGGATAACTACGGCTATTACATGAGCTGACACTTAATACGAGCTCAATAAATTGGATGGTAATTAACTTGATGTAAGGAGTGTATTTTATTGGTTACTACTGCAGAACCGGATCAAATCACAAGAACGTGATGTTCCAAGTATAAGGGGGTCATACACCTTTGCTAGAAAGCCAATTTGATCATCTAGAGCTATCAGGTTCCATATCGGTTTTGAACTCTAAGCCTAAAGGTTCATGGATGGGAAGCCAATTTTAGGTTAAACTTTAGCGGTCCAATACTTTGGGATCCTAGGAGTCACACACATTGAGTCTTTATCGCACTAAGTAAAGAACCTATATTACTAGGTCTATGCCGAGAATATCTATTTGTCGAATTTGTTGGAAGAATTATTAATTGGTTGGAGAAAATTAATAATTAAAGGGAATAAAGAGAAAATAGGGAAAAATAGCACGAAGAGGAGAAAGGGAATTTTTCCCATTACGAGTGGGCTCCAAACAAACATAGGATGTTTGGAGTAGGGCTTGCGCGGCTTCCCTGCAAGCTGAAAAGCTTACAGGATGATAGTAAGTGGGGTAATCCCGCGTGCTAGCGAGCTACAAGCGCTGCCCATGGCAGTGCTGATGCAAGCTTGCCATGCAAGCCCACTGGCATGGTGCGCGGGGCAAGTCCGTAAGCATGGGCTTGTGACAAGTCCGCAAGCCCATGCTTGTAGCACAAGGCAAGCCCGCTAGGGTTTGCCTTATGAAGGGGATCCGCGGGTTAGCCCGCTGGTCCAAGTGACCCGCGTGGCTAACCAACTAAGTGGGATGGGAATATTCCCATCACACTTTGTGTTTTAGGGGGAGTTAAGCACTCCCCACTTTTCATCTATATAGGCATCCCCTCTCTCATTATTCAACACTTCAGCTCAACCTTTCTCTTTGAGTTCGACATCTCTTTCTTTGTTCGTTGTGCCAGATCCTTCATGAGTTTCTCCAAACAACGAAGAATTCTTTTGAAGGCTCTTTTTATTTAAAGTGAGCCTTCTTAGTTTATATTTCGGGTTGGTCTTCGAGCGGTCTACATCTACTATCTATTAATGGGTTCTACCTCAACAAGGTTTTGGTCGGTGAAGATCCGTGTGGATCAATCGTAGAGGCTATCCTAGTTTGGAGGCTCAAGCTAATGAAGTTCTACCGAATTGCTATAAGGGAAAGCCACATCCAAAAGAAAGAGAATCATGCATCAACTAGTAATGTCCTAAACTTAGATGCTAGGTTTCTATTACAAGTTTTATAAACCTATAAGCATCTATGAAACCTTTTAACTTAGACTATTTTAATCATGGCATGCTTAGGAGATCTTTAGGTTAATTTTAAGTTTTGAAATTCTACCTTGCAATGTTTGCATGTTCAATTACTATCTTGATTAACCAACAGTGGTATCAGAGTCTACCTTATACTATGCATGATTGATTATAATATGTTAAAATGATATTTTCTATGAATTGATTAAAGTATGCTATGCATGACTTAGGTTTCAATTCCTGTTATAGAAAATGATGTGATAACTAGATTAAGGTTTTGCTTAAACTTAGTCTAGGTGATTATCATGTAAATTAGAAATGTTTTACCACATGTGTAAATGCTTTGATTGAGGGTCATCCCGTTCTTCACTCAATTAAAGAATGAAATCTTTAAATCATAGTTGTATGTGGTACAACGAATTGAAGTTCCCGTGGATATTTTGGTAAGGATTGGACTTGGATTTGCAATCACTTTAAAGGGGGCCTCTCCTACCTTGAAATCTCCACTTGTATTAGATTCAAAAGTACCCAAGGGACTTTTATGGCTAATTCGATTTCTGGTATGGGAATTGGATTTCGCATATGGTTTTACAAAATCGCGGTTTAAGTTGTTAAATTAAAACTTATAGACATAGGTGCAATTAGTTAAACATAGAACTTGTTTGTTTTGTATGCTATGTGGAGTCTTGGCATAACTGAATGATTATGATATACCAGTCCCGAGCATGTTCCCTTAGAGTTAATAATTCCAAATAACCTGGAATTATTATTTTCATAATCATATCCATTGTATAAGACCTAGATTAGGGCCACATCAGTGGCACCAATAAAATCCCCATAAGAATATTAATGTGATATATAATCTTCCAGTCATAAGTCATGATATGAACCTTATTAACGGATGTAAGCACACGTACAACATGCCTTCCCTTAACATGTGTTTGGTCATGAGACTAGATGGGGTTAATTCCTTAACCAAAATGGCTTAGTTGTCTATATTATTGGAGCTAATTCTAGATTGGAGACACATTTCAGAGGTCGTGCAATTGGGTATGCACATCTCGAGAAAGAGAACTCAAATAGATTTGCAATTGCATGAGATGTAAATGGACGGGTTCCAACCATGGTTATCTTGTTATGGCTTGACCTGCTATAGTGGGGGTCATGATGAGTGGCTATGAATGCTACCTACTAAGGAAAATTAGTTTCGCTAATTTTCTCGAATTTAAATAAAAGGGGCTATTTGAATGTCGAGAAAATAGTAGGAATTATGTATTTAATTAAAGACCTTATATTAAACGCATGTACACATGCTAATGTCTAAACAAATTCTATCTTATTTTTAGGTTGAACAATGAATCCGAACATAAGTCTCTATCCAATACTTGATAATAAATTGACAGGAATCAATTTTGATGACTGGTTCAAAGCTCTTAGAAAGGAGCTTGAGAAAAGCCACATGGATTATGTTTTAGATAATCCAGAACCAGTCAATCCTAATGCTGAGGCTTCTATCTAAGAGAAAGAAGCATATCTTAAGCACAAGAAGGATGCTTTCATGGTGTCACTAGTGATGCTCGAAACCATGAGTTTGAAGCTTAAGAAACAACATGAAGGTATGGGCCTAAAATCAATGCTTATTCATCTCAGAGGACTTCATGATGGCTTGGAAGTTGAATGGAATAAAATATTGAGATTTCTCTATAAATCTAGGAGAGATGATGGGATCTTGGACATTGAGCAATGCATAGAATACTTATAGTATTCAAGGAGATTGGCTTAGATAGGAATCAAGACAGATTCTAACCATGACATACAACTTATGATAAAAATTCTATCTGACAAATATTCACCTTTTGAGAAAGATTTTCTTATGTTTAGGAAGACCAGCAAGACATATGATTTTATCAGGAAACTTAAAAGTTTTGAAGAAGGTTTGAGGGCTAGAGGAACATGTACCTTGGTAAGTAGAACTTGCATTAAAGGTAAAGGTTTAAAACCCATCAATGGGAAGGTAAAAAATGTGGTTATGGAAAAGGAGAAGCCCAAAGGAATATGTTTTGTGTGTGGAAGGCCTAGTATCGACATGGAACGATGGGCCGAGAGCGCGCGGCATGAGAGGCATGGTCCACCGGGGCATTTGAAAAAAAAGGTGTGCCGGGTCGGGGACCCTGTGAAAAGGTTGAAAGAGAAAACCGAAAATGTTTTAGATAGGTTCGAACCCGAATCCGCCATCTCTTACTGTAGAGTCGCGACTTGGATTAGCTCTTTCCAGGAATTAGAGTCCTGTGAGGCCTAACGTCCGGGGGACGGCCCACTAAGACATAGAGATTCGAGTCTAGGAAAAGTTGCTTATTTCTCATTGGATCACATTAAATTAAATCTACAGAAAACCATATTCTCTTAATTGTGCATATTCGTACTTAGGTCATTTTTGGAGTTTATATGCATGATTCACGTATTGTAAAATAAACCATTCACAAAGCAGAATAATAAACCATCCACAAAGCAGTAAATAAGTGCGAAAAATAAAAACGAAAAATAAAAATTACAAGGCTTCCAAAAATCGGGGGATGCAACTGCCCGCTAACCTATTAATTACATTTCCAAAAAATTGAAATTGCGATACCCGAAGGAAAATTAAAATCCTAAACATACATCTAATCCTAATCTACCTGCATCCACAAAGGTTAGCATAGGGGATACGTATGTTCAATTTTGAATTTAGCGAGGCCCGTGTGGCCTAAAAAGAATCAATCACGATATTGTGTTTGTTATTTAAATAAAACAGTTCGTTACATTAGCACGTTGGTTGCTCATTTTAATTAATGAAATTGCTTGCATGGTAAATCAGTGGGGGTTGTTATCCGGGAATATGTTTTATTCCCTTCGTGGGGGTGTTATAACATACTTCTTTTAATAAAGAAAAATAGATGAAGAATTACAACAGTTGAAATAAAATAAAAGTAATTAAAATCTTAGGTTCACAGATGAAATCAGAAGAAGAAATTAAACATTGAAAGCACGAGAATTACAGTTCTAGGAACTCAAAGGCTTACCCTTACGGAATAAATCCACTTCGATGATATCTGATTGGCCGTAGAAAATCCTCCTCGTCCTTTGAGTTTCGGTAAAAAAATTATGTTGGAAGTCCAAAAAAAGTTCATCTTGTTCTTGGAAATTAAATTCGTTCTAAAGCTATATTTTATCTGATAATTTTTCGGGATCCCCATTATCGAAAAAGACACGACTATTTATAGGAAAATCCTGAAAGATCCAAAAAAGATAAGTTTTTCTAACGAGGGGCCTCGCCGGAGAAAATCTTGGCAAGGCCTCGCTAAGGACATTAGCGAGGCTAGCCTCATCAAACCCTTGGCGAGGACTCGCCAAGGGTCTTAACGAGGACTCGCCAAGGGTCTTAACGAGGAAGCCCACCAAGTTTGGTGAGGCTAGCCTCGCCAAGGGTCTTGGTAAGGTGGCCTGTGATTCAGACCCCCGGGTGTTCGTTTCTGAACTTTTGTTGTATTTTCATATTTTTTATTTAATTAATTAATTTCTGAATAAAATTAAATAATTTTATTGAAAATTACTTTCTTAATTAGAGACAAGGAGGATTCCCATTCGGATACGTCAGGATGCTCGAAAGTTGTGTGATTCAAGGATAAAATCCCGAAAAAGCCATCATCATCGAACGCACGAGCTGGTATAAAATTCCGTGCTCACAGCTGCCCCTCGTGTGATAATTGCTGGTTGTATAACCAATGTTATCACACGAAAAGAGCGGAGGGATAGAGAGAATACCTAACCGGTGTGGTTGGTAATTTCCTGTTCTCAATTGATGATAAAATAGGTCTTCCTTTCTGGTACTGTGTCATCGTGTGGTTGTCCATTTCTTTCTTCGGAATCCTTTAGGTACTTGGTGCCCCTTGTGGGGTATACCATTTCTTTCTGCAATGTCCCTGTTGTAGTCGGTAACCGTTTCATTCTTCTGTTGATAAATGAGGCTGTTTATTCCTTTAGCCTTCGAGATAACCGTTTTCTTCTTCGGTTATGTTTTGAATTTTCTAAATAGTATGTTGACTTGGTTCCTGTAATAAAATAGAAAAAAAGGAAAATAATGTTATAACATTTTATGATGAATGTTTTAATTATTTGATTGAGTTTATGTGGAGTAAAAATTTTTGCCCCTTCAATCAAAAATTAAAACATTGATAAATGAATTAAATGAGTTTGAGGAATATTGGGGGTATCCCGTGCATCGTTTCGTAGTTTTAGGAGGCTCCCATTAGAAAATAATAAAATAAATAAATAGGTGGGGCCCATTTATTTTCTTTATAAATAAGGCTCCACCTTCTTTATTCCTTCACTTTTCATATTCTTCCTCACTCTTTAAAACACTCTCGGCCTCCCCTCTCTCTAGAAATCATGCTACCGAAGGTTGCTGCCAGGGCACTCCGTCTTATCTCTAACCTCATTCCTCAACCTACCGATGATCCCAATGTATTTTCCATCGATATTGACACAGCATATGGTTTGGCAGCGAGTGACACTATGCTGGGGTTTAAAATTACTTCCCCTATAGAGACGTTGGATCTTGATTTTTCAGCTTAGCCTCACCTTTCCTAGATCGAGATATTTGCTAATAACATTCTTAGTATAATTTATCCTATTTAGAAACTAGATTGGAATCGATCCTTAAATCATGTCGCGGAATTTTATCCTAGAAAAATTAATAAATATAAAAAAAAGACAAATCAGATCCGCCGAAAAATTCCAGTGGAAACATGGAAATTTGGCGAGGGTCTGACCCTTGCCAAACATTCTGACGAGGGTCTTAGGACCCTCACCAAACCCTTATGGCGAGGGTCCTAAGGGACCCTCACTAGGCTTCCTGTCGAGGGTCCCTAAGGACCCTCGCCAGGCCTCCTAGCGAGGGTCCCTTAGGACCCTTGCCAGCCTCTCTGGCGAGGGTCCTTCGGGTCCCTCGCCAGAGTTGGCTGGCATGGCACCGGGGGCTCACCGGATTTTTTTTTATGAAAATAATTAAAGCTCGGAGTCCAAACATCTCTCGGATAAAAAAAAACTTTGAAGAAAATATTTGTCTAAAAGATAATAGAACTCGGGGTTCTAAATTTGTTTTAGACCCGATAATATCCGAGGATCTTTTTGAGAAACATGAGACGTAGGATTATTTGAAAATAATAAAGTTGGGGATCTAATGTTTTGGATCTAAATTATTTAATAAAAATTAAAAGAACAATTATCTAAGTGTTTTTCTTGTTGTTTTTGCGTTTAATTACAAAATGCATATTATTTTATTTCGTTTGCAGTCCCCCACGCTTCATCCCACGAGTGGATATACCACTATCCAGGCATGGTATCGTCACGCCTCTTCTTATCCTGAGCTTGTCTAGGTCATTAAGGCCACCGGTTATGTTCTTTTGGCGTAATCTTTACGGCCTACCTTGTTACCATATGCGACATTGGTTACGCTTACTCAGAGGTGGTGCGACAATTCGGACACCTTCCATTTTCTGATCGGGAAGGTTACCATTACTCCTTCTGACATCATAGCGATCACTGGTCTATCATGGACTGGTACTATAATCCGGTTTGACACCTTTTTGGAGCGGTTCTTCAAGGCTCCCACCTCTTGTAACCGCGTCAGAGACTTGCTAGGTGTTGACCCCAAAGGCCGGGTGTTGAGTTATACCATGTTATTTGACTACTAGACGGGTCGATAGACTGTTTCTGAGGCTGAGGTTCCTCTGTATCTCTGATCATTTTTTGCCACCCTATTAAGTGTCACATTTTTCCCGGTCTCGAACAACGAGATCAACTATGGGTTGATTGAGCCGCTAGCGAACTTGGACGGAGTTAGTGGCCTTAACTAGCCATGGGCGATCCTGGCGCAGACTTATTTCACCCTTGACTTGGCTGTTCGGGGTCGCTTACGGGCTTTGCATTACTGCCCCATGGTTCTTCAGGTATTGTTTGCTTATTTTGTGAATTTTGTATGTCTTTTTGATTGATTAATCTTAATTAACCCCTTTATTTTTGTAGGCATGGGCCTTCTTTTATCAGTTCCTTCCCACCCCGCAGTTTGCTGATGCTCCGGAGGATGCCCCGTGTATGGCCCGGATCTGTTAATCTTTCGAGGGGGATATTTTGGATTCTCCTAGCTACTATCAGCATCTTTGCGAGTTGACTCTTGAGCAGGCGATGGACCTCATTTCTATGGATATGATCATCTTTTTAGCTTTAGATTTATTCTGACTTTAACATTCCTTCTTTTCAGGTGGAGCGCAACCCATGGAGGGGTCTTCCAAGCTATCATATGGCGAAAGAGATCTGGCGAGACGTGGATCGCAATCACTTCAACCTTGAGGGGACTAAGACCCGTGAGTGGTACCTGGGTGAGCGTATTCAGTTCTGGCAGACTAAGCCAGTATCCGAGAGGCGCATTCCGCCTGCACCTCCCACCAGACTATTCTGGGCGCACTTGGTTGTCACTGATCCCGATGAGCAGGAGGTGCTCTTTGAGGATCATGGCGTGAGGCTTTTTGGGCTACGTGGTGACTATGAGGCCTTTATTCGAGAGAGGCTGCTCCCTCTTCACCCGCTGACTCAGGCCGAGGTAGAGCGTCTTCCTACTCGTGTTAGGGGTCCGAAAGTTGATGGTGGTGCTAGCGGCACTGGTGTCGGATGCCGAGTATGAAATGTGTTGATTGTTTAACCCATGATGACCTTGTTTTTTACTATTTGTTTATCTTTGTAGGAATTCTCCCAGAAGAGGGTTCGAGTGCCGGACTTGAATGCTATGATCGGGGGGGGGGGGGGGGGCGAGCATATCTTCCTTAGGAGTTGTCAAAGGGAGACTCTCCATTCCCTTGACTCTACCTTCTACTTAATGGGTTCCATGGGGATCTCGCAGCAGGTTCCTCTTCCGCCGAGCTTCCACACGTTGGCCTATGATTCTTCCAACACTACTCATGTGAGTTTTATATCACAAGAGATCCTTGGGGACGTCTTGATGTTCGTTTACTCACTCCTTTCCTCTTGCAGGTCGTACGTGAGGAAATGGATCGGGTAGCAAGGCATTCCTTTGCATTGAGAGATTTGACGATTTCACAGGATAGGATTACACGTTTATGTTGCATTTCTCGTCCTGTCATATGTGATGCATGAAATGCCATGTTTTTTATATACATGGATGTGATTTTCGTGACATGTTTTATGACTGTAGGATATGTCGATGAGGAGCATGGAATTCAAGCGACGCTACTAGGATCTTGATGGTCGCTTCCAGTCAGTGGATATTAGCCATCGGGGTCTAGATGCTCGCTATCATGGCCTTGAGATTAGTCACCAGGAGCTGAGAGTCCGTTACCAGGGTTTGGAGGCTCAATATCAGAGTTTGGAAGCTAGTCACCAGAGTTTGCAGGCTTAGTATTAGGAGTTGTTGCAGTAGAATGCTACAGTAGAGCAGGCTCGAGAAGAAGCGCGAGCATCCACCTCGGGTTTTCATCAGCCTCTTACGTTTGACCTTGATTCCCTGCTTGATAGTTCAGATGTTAGGCTGATCCTCTCTCTAGAATGGGACATCGGTTTTCTTAACGCTCCCCAGCCTCCTCCTATGATCGGTCTAGTGGATGGTGTTCCCGAGAGACCAGTTGCTGAGGGTTTTGAGATATCCGCCATGTTGCCCCAAGATTCGGTGGGTGGAGATAACACGTAGGCAGTGCATGCTTAGGAGTTCCCTTTTAGCTTTAGTTTTAGATTCCTTTTTCTCAAATCAGACTCTTTTTAGATAACTTTGTCTTGTAGAATTTCAAAAAAAAACTTTGAATTTATGAAAGAAGAGAGGATTTGGCAGTTGCGTGTCAGGTCCTCATATGTGGTGTTTATTTCATGAATATGCTTGCTTGTTTGTGAATGTTTTGCGTATATATATAAATTAATGTTAATGCTAATGTATGCGGTTAATATGTGCAGGTAACACCGTTCTTGATGGATTTTCTTTAGCTCTCTTCCTTTCTGATGTTGACCTATGACGAGAACTTTAGTGTCTTTCTCCTCACCGTTCGGGGACCCGATTGGCGAAGGATAGAGCGCTTTGGTTTGCGGGGTCTTTATTACCTTACTTCTAGGCTTGTGAATATGGCCTTCATTCGTAGTGCTTTGAAGTTTTGGGATCATACCACTTATGTTTTTCATTTTTCCAACTTCGAGCTTTGCCCCTTGGTTGAGGAGTTTTATGCTATCCCGAGGCTCCCTTTTTCGAAGGATTCAACGTCGATATCCCCCGCGAGACTATCCTTTGCCTTTCCTTCTTTCCAGTTTGGAGGTGAGGATAAACTGAAGGGTTTATGGAACCTGGAGTCCAGTGGGAGCTTTTTATCAACTCCCCCTGATGTTGGTGGATTCTAGGTTGAAGCTATCCTTGGCTGGTGTGAGACTACACCTAGCACTCATCTAGCTTGGCCTTCGATGGTGACTCTACTTCTTCTGGCGAAGTTTGTTTGCAGGGTTGGAGCGATTGCCCCTTTCCGCTTGATGTCGGTCATTGACCCACTCTCCATAGGCCTTTCTCCTGCAACTTTAGCCTTGGCTGAGAGTCTGGTCCCACTTAGACGCTGCTTCAGTGAATCTGGATTTAGCAGGAGACCATTTTGCTTTACTAGAGGTAATTCTCTTTCCTTTTCTCTTTCCTTCGTGATTTTCATTGTTTGTTTAAACAAATGGATTAGCGTAGGTATGGCTGCTGGAGAAGCTTCTCTTGACTGCTAATCGACGTTTAGGGAAGGCTCGATACCTCCCTTCGCATTATGATCCTAGAGGCTTCACTAGGAAGGACCATCGTTCGCTGAGCGAAGGTGCTTGGGTCGAGATTCTGGGCTCCTACCAAGCTTCTGAGATTCGTTGGCTTAGCCCTTGGTTGGAGATTCCGTTCGTGGTAATTGATGTTCATGATTCTGATGTTTTGCTGATGGGATTGTTTGGCGTCACGTTCTATTCCCCTTCTCGTCTGTGTAGGCAGTACGGACGTCAGCAGCGGGTTCCTAGGTCTCTATGTTCAACCCATTTCCACGACTTCGGTCCTGACACACCTTATGCTATATGGAGGCTTTGGGCATGCGCTCGAGTTGTTATATTGGATTACACCACCTCGGAGACCACAGATACTGATGAATTCTACCGTGGATGGCTTGGCGAGATCAAGGTTCTCACTGATGTTGATCAGCACTTTATGGTGTCTCATGAGTGGGAAAGGGATGAAGATGGTTTGGACCCCCTTCCTCATACTTTGAGGAAGCATGCACGGTGGAATGACTAGCACCCTTAGATCTTATTTGCCATTTGTTTTCTAACTTGTGTTTTTGGCTTATTCTTGGATTATGAAATTTTGTCAAATTTTATTTACTTGCGATATTCTGTATGCACACTATTCATATAAACATAAACATAAATCATTGCAAACATAACACATTTCATTAAATGACTTTAAAAAGGGTACAAGTTTTCCAATGATTTGAGTCTTGCCGCTAGTTAGCCTAGAGCAAGTTTTCTAACTCGCGATCCCTCTATTCCTCACTATGTCTTAATTTTTTCCTAAGTCACCCTTCACGGGTTTTCAACTCAGCGAACATATCTGGCTTTCATACAAGAATGGTCCTAATTATTGGTCAAATAGCCAAGTGCCATCTGGCGGACTGGTTTCTCTCTTTATGGTGTACCGCTTTTGTAAATTTATTTCTTATTTTCACACGTGATAGCACTTGAGCTTATCTTGATTGATTGGATTGATGAATTCGTTTCCATCCATGTCCATGATCTTGGCAGCTCCTTTGTTAAAAATTTTCTTTATAACGTAAGGGCCTTCCCAGTTTAGGCGAAACTTTCCCCGTTGGTCCACATTTGAGGGTCTCATTTGTTTCATAACTAAGTCTCCTACTTTTAACGGTTGGTTTCTGGCCCTAACTCGATTGTTGTATTCCCTAGCCATGCGTTGTTGGTACATCTACAAATGATCCAGCACCTTTAGCCACTATTCGTCAATCATGTTTAGCTGTTCAAATCTGGCTCTTACCCATTCGGACTCTTATAATCTCACTTCCAGTGCTACTCGAAGCGATTTTACTTCCATTTCAAATGGTAAAATTGCTTCCATCCTATACACTAACGAGAAAGGAGTTTGATTGGTGGGAGTTTTGACACTTGTTCTATACCCCCATACTATGAATGGCAATTTATCAGCCCAGTCCCTATAGGTAACAACCATCTTGCTCAAGATTTTCTTAATCGACTTGTTGGCTGCTTCTACTGCTCCATTAGCTTGTGGCCTGTATGGTGATGACCGATGGTGCTTGATCCCATATTTCTTCATTAGGTCTGATGTGGCTCCTTGGAATTGAACCCCATTATCCGATACGATGTGATGTGGAATGCTATATCGGCGAATATATGCTTTTCAATGAACTTGGCCATCTTCTTAGCGGTGATGTTGGTGTAAGATTCGGCTTCCACCCATTTTGAAAAGTAGTCGACTACTACTATAATGAATCGATGTCCATTAGTCGAGTTTGGCCGAATCTCACTAATAATGTCAATGGCCCACGCTAAGAATGGCCAAGGAGTAGATAAGCTATGGAGTTAAGATGGGGGTAGATGACTGATGTCACCGTAAATCTGGCACTCATGGCACTTTTGTACTTCCGATACGCAGTCTATCACCATTGTTGTCCAATAGTATCCCTGGTGTTGTATTTTCTTATCCAGTGCTATCCCATTCATGTGTGGACCGCTATCTCCCGCATGCATTTGTCTCATTACCAACAGTGCCTCCTATTCTATGAGACATCTCAACAGCATTCCTTTTGATGTTCATTTGAACAGGTCCCCTTCTACTAGACGAAACTGAGTTGCTAACCGCCGTAATGAAGTTCTTTTAGAGTCTGTTGCACCTTTTGGGTATTCCCTGGTCTGTAAAAATTTGACGATGTCAAAGGACCAATTCCTGATAGCTTGTTGTTCCTTCGTTTCGACTAGGCAATAGCAAAAGGGTTCTTTGGCAGTTTGCAGTACAACAGGCTTGATTGACTGAGTTTTAAGACCCTCCCACATTGATGCTAGTGTAGCGAGTGCATCTACCATTTG
>CATIWQ010359117.1:0-18031 GCA_949673415.1 Euphorbia schlechtendalii
TTGCATGTTTTCTCTGCTATCCTTATTTTGTAGGGAAAATCTATATATTTAGATTCTCTAACCTTTCATATCTATATTTACTCATTCTTCATTCTAACCCTCCTATCCAAAACTTTATATTATTTTATTTTCTTTTTCCCTAATTGCTCTTTAGACTTGGTTCCTTCTCTGTGGGTTCGATATCTTTTAAAACTACATCGCAACTGTATACTTGCAGTTATCATCTTTTTTCTATTTGATAAGAGGTATTGACAACGCCTATACTTTACGTGAACAAGTTTTTGGCGCCATTAACATTTAGCCAAATCTTGCGAATAAATTATTAAACTTATCAGTAGAAAAGTGGCGAACATTTGTGCTTCTTTGCCTATTGAAGGAACAACTCACTAGTGGATTACAGCTAGGAGACAGTATCTAAGGACTAGAGGTATGCTAGGAGCCAAACCAGGATAAATCTCAAGTGTTGACGTTCTAACTTTAAGCTTTGAGCTTTATCAGTGATTAGCTCATTCATCTATATCTCTCATTCATTTATCTGCTAGTTATCCAATCTATGCTGAGTAGTCTTACTCAGCTAAAGATTGAAGACAAACTGTGTCAGCACTGCTGAGCAGTTTATAAGTTCTTATATCGCACTCAGCACGTATATAAAAACCAAACTTGGTGATTAATCTTTAAAAATCTAAAAGTAAACAAGATTAGGCATTCACCCCCCCCTCTACTGTTGTTAAGAGCCCATTACGAACCAACAATTGGGATCACTAAGCTACTGATGCTAGAATGCAACAAAGAAACCTTCTCCTATAAGAAGGAAGGAGAAAGGAAGAGGAAGAAGAAGATAAGATTAGGGGAAGAAATCATAATCCTAGATGATATCCCAGTAGAGATATGGATTTGGAGTTTGAAAGTGAGCTAGGAATGGTATCTATTAATGCATGTGTAAGGAAGGAAGAACCATTGGTAGTTGATGATGATGACTTGCCAATTAGACAATCACTTGGTTCATTAAAGTGGGAAAGAGTGGAGAGCCCTAGTAAGGCTAAAGTTATTGCAAGTAAGAAGGCTATCAAGAAGTTTGAGTTTAAGAAGAGGGGATGCTAAAAGAGTAAGGAAGAGGCTGAAGAAGCAACAAAGAAAAGGAAGTTTAAGGAAAGTTTGGCTCAGGTTGAAGCGGTTGTAAATGTAGAAGCTGCAAATGTGCTAAAATTCAAAGCTAGTGAAGAGGAAGAGAGGGATCAAGTGTAGAAAGATTGGTGAAGGAAGTTGTGATGTAGTAGATAAGGCTACTTCTACTAAGGAAATTGTCAATTCCTCCATTCAGCAAGAGGAATTGGCTAAGGGTGTTGGAATAGTAGAGGCAGTAACCCAGCAGCAGAGAAAGTAATAAATTGTTGAGTTTGTTGAGGTAGCAACAACAAAGGTTGGTGATGGTGCAATAATGTGTCCTAAGATCAACATCATCTTGGAGTTTCTTAAGTAGAAGATGGTGGATGATGAATCATTGAACATTTTGAGAATAATCCACCAAATGCGATAGCAAATAAACATCAAGGAGATTATATGTGCTTGCTCAACAGTAAGGTTTTTGAAAGAGTTAGATGTACAAGATTATTTGTTTGATAAAGGCAGAGTGGAGGTCTATGCTAAAATCTACCTTGATATTTCCAATTCATATGCAAGCTTTCAACTCGCCATGGCAGCTGTTAATGAAGGGTAATATTATGCAAGAGGCAAAGGTGAAGGAGAAGAAACAGAATCAAGCTCTTAATGATGCTCAGAACTTCATTGCAACAAAGAAGTAACAACAACATCAATCTCAATCTCAAGCTCAATCTTCTCAAAAGCCTCTATGAAAGAAAGAGGGAAAGCTCCCTATGACAAGCCCTCCATAAAAAAATGATCAAGATCAGATTCAATAAAGAAGTCAAAGCAAGCCAGCATTCAAGATCAACCCGCACCAACAATAGCATAGTCAATGCGATTGTAGATCTTGAATAGTTTGTTATCTTTTTGAGATTATAAGTATATTAGTTAAATATAGGAATTATTGTACTTGTATTGTTCTAATTATATATGCAAAGATTATATATGTTCAATCTATCAAGTTAATACCTCTTTAACTTGATAAACCTGCAATACATGTGCTAACGTTTTGAAGATAAAGAACAAAACTTGGATGCTAACTGGTTGAAGACTACATCAAATGAAAAATTCTCTAAGTATGGGAGAGTTGAGCAAAGCCTCAACAGTTCACTCAACATGGGGGAGTTTGTACCAATCCATGTATTTCTATTCCATTTTACTAATTGAATTACAGTTTGCTACTATATGGTTTTCCATCTCTCAAAAATGGGGCAGATTATTGTTGAACCCAACTTGAAGATTACTCAGCTATCTAGAGTTATAGTTTTTTATGATGTAAATTAATAGGACAACTTATAACTCAATGTAGTTGTTATCCTTTAGCTAGAGTTAATTAGGTTTAGTTACGGTTAGTTTATCTAATCCTATTGACCTAAGTAACTTAGAGCTTTCAACTAACACTAGCTGCTGAGTAAAGTTACTCAACTGAATAATTTGAGTAACTCTATTATATCACACGTGCTTTTAACCCCTTGCTCTGTTAGAATAGGATAGTTAATGCTTTTTAGGTCTCAAAGATGATCTAGCACTAAAATAAAAATGGAATAATCATGTTGTCCAAGGGAAAAGTGGTCAATACAAAATGTCAGCTTATCAATGCTAAAGTTTAAGAAAAATTGATTGTCTCGTTGCATTTCAAAACTAAGCCATGCCATTCTGTGATGTCAGGGCTTCAAACAAATTCTAAGAAGCCACATAACATCGCACGCTTTCCATCGCCAAATAAAATCAACTTGAAGATCAAGACTAGGCAATATTTTGATTCAATGGTTTAATCTTGCAGATTAATTGTTTAATCTCGCACATCAATGGTTAGAAATCTCTCTCACAACAGACTCAAATTTTTATTTAACGTGAAGAAGCTTGAAGACCAGACGTGAAGATATATGGAAGATTAAACTAGTTGAAGGATAAGTTAGCAACGACTACTTCAATCTTTTCCTTAAATAGAGATTGAAGGTAGCAATTCAAACTTGGTGAATAAACCTAGAATTTCCTAAGTGCTAAATCTCTATGCAAGCATACGCAACAATCAAGAAATTCCCAAATTAGAAGAACTACTGCAACTCCACACTTTGTTCTTCGTAAATTTAGCTAGATCAAACAATTATAATATATCACATTCGTAAGGAGAAACAACAGTTTATGAGTTGTTTCTTCATTCATTTCTTATAAATACTCTGACTGCTAGCAGTTTGAGAAGGGTACTCAAATTGTTTAAGGGTAGAATAACTTGGAAGGTACTCGTTTGTAAGCTACCCACTGTGAAGGCTTCTTTTCCTAGATAAAGGAGTAATCAAATAGTAGATTAAAGCTCGGAGAAGGAATCCGGCAACTAGAGGTAGGCGGAAGGCCGAACTAGGATAAATTGTGTTATTTGATTCTCTTTAAACTCTTATCTCTCCATTTGTTACTTTGCAAGTATATAACTCAACACACATCATTTTTGTATTTGCCTTTTTTTTAAATAAGTGTTGCATTAGTCAGCTTTGTTGAGTATTCTTACTCAGCACAGTCTGCCAAACTGGGACTTAGCTTAGTTTGAGAGTTCTGATAAACTTTTACTCTGTTTGCATTTCATTGTTCTAACTAAACTCAACACACTTAGTAAAGCAGTTTTTAAAGTTTTTAATTAGTGATTTGTTTACTGCAAAGTGTTATTACTACAATAAATCAAATGGAGATTGCGTCCAAAGGAGATACTATGACATAACATCAATCTCTATATGTTTAGAAGAAACATCGACTTTAGCTAAACTTTGAAGTAAGTGATTCGTAACCCACCAATATAAAAGTACCTAACTAAATAATAAAACAAGTGAAATTGCTAATAATAAATTAAAACAAGACCCAAATGAGATGAAACTTAAAAATTCTCGTTTAGCAAATGATTTATGTTAATTGTTACAATTATAACGCGATTAAAAACTATTGGTTTGATGCAGCTAAAATTGTTACTTAACAAAGGTATGCTAGAATTATTTTTTGATACTCTATAGCTTATTACAAAAATTGGAATTTTAATATCTAAAATAGCTAATATGTTTAATATTTTCTATTTTTTTTTCAAAAAAATTGCAGCATGTGAATTGGCAGAATTATGGCTGTCGGCTGTGCTAAAAGTGGACCATTTCAAGTTTTAATTAATTTATTTTTTGCATAAAAATAAATAAATTTTAGTCCTTCATTTATACTGAATTCAAATAAAAGAAAAGATTTAACTTTTTCTAATACACAAACCCCACGTCACATGACTATTCTGACTCATGTCAGGATATCTATACCTTTTCTTTTCTTCTCCTACACTCACTTGTTGGTCCACTCTTCTAGTTTTAGTTAAGACATACATTTATAATTTAATTTCTGTTTGTAATATATTCATATATAAAAAAAATATATATATATATATTTTTTTATTTTGATAGGAATTAAAGTCTCTGCTACAGATTATAATTTTTTTCCTATAACACAAATTGAAATATTAGAGATATCAATTATGGAACATAGAATTATAATTGGATAAGTCAACTTTTCCAATAACACAAAAAAAGAAAAACTAATGTTATAATGCAAAAAATTCCACCGTTACATCAGCAATAGAAATTTAATATAAGGTTTTAGTTTAATTAAGATATTGACATCAAATATTTTTAACAAAATTGTTGAGAAAAGGATAATCTAAAATATAAATTTCTAAAATGTTAAAAAGTGTCAGTTTGTACAATAATTATAAGCAAAACTAACAATCTTCAATAAACAGAGCGAGGAAATTAAATATATAGTGTAATTAGTAAAAATGAAAAGAGAAAGAAGACGAAGAGCAAAAGTACAAAGGTGAAGTTGAACAATAAGCATTCATTTATGAGACAATTGTCTCTTGACAAGTAAAGAATCACGCATGCATGTGCCTCTTCGTACATATGTATTCATAACATGTGTAAAACCCAATTTCTGCCAACCGGGCCAGCTCGGATGATAGGGCGTGATTGTGATGATCCAACGGTCTAAGCATATAGTTTAGCGGAAATTATAATAAAGATCGGATCCTAAGGACCTTTCTTTCACATGAATGACATGTGTTCCATTATCAACTAAAATAATAAAAGATAATAACATAAAGTAGTTATATGGGACAGATGTCATCCATCCATGAGTAAGGTCCTCCCTATTATAATTTCCCATAGTTTAGAGGGTTGAAAATTGGGTTTATTAGGCAAGTTTGGAAGGATTTGGACCGACCTTTTAATTTCGTATTAGAAAATGAAGTACTAACTTAATTTACATTATTTTTTTAACAAAATAGGAATTTATCATTAATACTGAAATATGATATACATCTATTCATAAATCAAATTAATTATCCTATCAAAATCACATGAACATTATCCCACCATATATTACGAAATAAGAAAAACTTGCCACAAAAGTACCAGAAACACTTAATGAATTCTATATAACAATAACAATTCTACAATTTATATTTTTTCAAACTTCACTCCACGTTATCAGAGATCCATAACTATAAGAATTCTAACATACCCCATAGCATCAACCAGTTTTGTAGATCTAGAAAAAATTCTTGCTTAAAAGAGATAGATTCGGGTATCTAATATGAAAGATCGACATGTATCTTTGACTAGATTCAAATGAAGTCCAACCCAATGATTAAACTATCAAAGTTGTATGTGTAGCAATAGATCCACGATTGAAGAAGGCAATAGCACAGGAAAAACTCAATAAAATATCAAATGTAGATTATTTAACAAAAGAAACTAAAAATAAAACTATAAGAAATCAAATACACACAAACTGATTAGGATGAGGAAGAAGAACGCTCAAAAGAGCCTCTTCTTTCTCCTCGATACAAAAACTGATTTATAGATAGTAGAGGAGAAAGAGAGCAAATGCGGCTTATTTACATTAATTAGTTAATTTAACTCTTAAAATATAATAACAAGTTGCGAGTTTGATTGTTGTTAGGAATAACCGGTCCATCATGAGCATGTTAATCGGGTCAAAGTATCCGATCCAACTTAGATAATTAAACTTCATTGGAGAATAAATTAAAATAAGCACTTATGTGCAGATATCCTCTCCATGAGTATTAAATGAAACTATTTTATATTTCCTCTTTATTAATGTTTTGGATTGGAAATTAGAAAGTTGATGGAAAAATCATTTTCTCTCCCAGATTTTTGTTACGACGGAAAAATCCCGAGAATCATCATTATTGATTCGATGAATGTTTTCAAAGTTGTGAAAATCAATTGATTTCTGATACACTTAATGAACCAATCTTGACTCGGCATGCAATTTCAAAGTTCTTCGACCGTTGGAGCAAAATAAAACTATGTTCTTAATTATTTTCTATCAGTTTATACCATCTTAATCATTGTTTTAAAAGTGCTAGACTCTAATCGGGTGGTTAAAGCCTCCGAAGACCTAAGCGAGGATTAAACGGGACCTAGACGAGGTCTAGGCGAGCACTAGGCGGATTAGTAATTTTAAATTTTTAATATTTATTAATGAATTAAATGATAAATTTGAATACCAAATTAATTTTATATAATTTTTCTGAGCTTTGGCAACAATTTACTAGGTTTTGGTAACAATTTTCTGGGTTTTTTTGACACTTTTCTGATCTTTGGCAATACTTTTGTAGGTTTTGGCTATACTTTTTGCCTTGACTACCCGATTATATGAACTCTGACAGTATTTCAAAAAACTCCGCCTAGTCACCACCTTTTAAAATAGAGATCTTAATAAAAAAAAACTTTATTGTAATTTATAATTGTTGTGTAAAAATATGAAACCTGTTTGTTTTCGACTTAACTGAAATATCATGGGCAGTATTTAAAGACCTACAAAGAGTTTTAACTACTAGACCTCAGAAAATAATAGATTCACAATAGAAAGTATTTGGACTACAATTGGTTTCAAATAATATTCCTTCATACACTGAAATGTACTTATTTTAATATAAATTTAGTTGTATGAAGTACTTATAAATACAAAATAAAATTAATTTTAAGTTGAAAACAACATGTCTATATTGTTTAACCTATACACTTTACTAAAAGAAAATAGTGAACTCTAGTAACTTTCCAAAGTATTTACAAATTTGCAAATATATGAAATATTTTACATTTTTATAACTTTTAATAGCATAGTTATTTATTATTTTGTATTCGTCTTTCAAATCATTTATTATATCGACAATGCCATTTTATAGGTTTTTGTTTATCTTTTTTATTTTTGAAGCGACATCAAATAATATCTAGGTCAAATTCATCATTAACTCCCTCACCTATCACATTTCCTCCTATTTTTCTAATCCATTTAAAAGGTCCAAGTACCTCCCTCTTAATTGAAAAGGTGTACTACTCAACTCTTTCAATCCTATGTAGCAACTGACATTACATGAGTTGACAAAATAGGAGAGTGTTGATCAAATTTTCCTTCTTCTTGCTCAAACTTTCCACTGAATATTTTTCTCTTTTCTTCAGATTTTCCTATTCCAGGTTGTTTTCGAGTGATTTCGTATGTTTTTCGATGATTTCATTTGTTTTCTACATAACCTCAATGATTTCTTTTTTTTTTTTTGAGAAAAATTTCATGATTTTCCTAGAAAATTCATGAATTTTGGTAAACCTTTTCATTTCTCCCTCTCTTTCTTCTCAATAAAACAATATACCTTTTCATTAGATATTTGCATTTTAAGTGTGGAAAAGAAAATAAAAGGAAAAACTTTAAGTCATGAGAAATATTCCATTCAAGCGTGTTGTGAGAATTTAGTTTTGATTTTAATTTAAGAAAACAATATACTTTTGCAGAAATTTTGTGGAGAAAATGACAAGTTTGAAAAACAAAAAAGTAATAGGGATCTCAATGGATTTTTTCTAGGTTTTATTTTTAAAATTTATCACATACATGCCACGTATCATGTCAAAATTGGTTTGACTTTTCCATTTGACACATGTCAGGCGAGTGTGTTACACTCACCATGTCGAGATTGGTTCAGTGTGTCGAATGGAGTTATGTGATGCACTTTTTTTAAAGAAGAGAGAGTTACGGTGATCTTTCGAAAAGATAGGAGGACAGTGGGTGGAAATGTGATAGATAAGGAAACTAATGATGCATTGGGTCAAATATGTAATAGATATGTATCTTATGATTTTATTATCTATGAAACATGCAACATATATAATAAAATTATGTGACACAGTTAACGGATATCTAACATATTTTTAACATACGATTTTATCCATGAAATGTCCAACAAATATCAAATACATATAAAACACAAGTGTATACTTATGGGATATATCATAGAATTCTATTAGACATCTAATAGAATAGGACATCTAACATGTATATAATAGTTATCTAACTAATGTGTATATTATAATCTTATAATTACTTTGTTTTTCGCACGGGAATAATTATTTCATCATTGATTACTATTAGATGAACGGTATGAAATATGATTTAATGATAAAAGGAGTAAACAAAAAAAATAATCATACTTGTATTAAAGTGACATATATAGATCACGCTAAGTGACAAATTACCCTCGAAATAAATAAATTATAAAATTTAATAGTTGAAAATGAATTTCTATAGTTAGTGTTTGAAGAGTGGCAACACAAAGTGAGGTGTGTAGCCCCTTTGTGTCTCAATCAAGCATTTAAGATTCTTTTTTCTACCAATTATTTAGAAAGCAACATCACTTCAATGCTATAAAATTTTTGTTCCATTTTCTTGCAGTCATGTATAATGAATCGTGGAGGTGAAAGCATTTGAACATTGTAATGAAGTAATGACTAAGAGGTGCTACTTTGTTCAAAAAGAAAAGAACTTGATCATATTAATTTAATCCATAAACAGCATTTTGATTTATCAATACATTATAGAGAGAATTTGCACATTAGTTTTTAAAAATTCAATGATCCAAATTGGTGGGAAATAAGAAATATAAATGGTTGGTAATAGATCAAAGTCATAGTCATATTCATTTCCAATGCATTAGATTTGGGGATATCAATTATGTATACAATTACAACCAGTGTTTATATATCCAGCTGGAGAAGGGGATGGGTCTGCAACCAAACATAATGGTCACATAGTACTATACCCCTTATGTTTTATTATTATTATTATTATTATTATTATTATTATTATTATTATTATTATTATTATTATTATTATTATTATTATTATTATTATTTTTATTATTATTATTATTATTATTCAAAATGTGTTCCTTGTGTTAATCTTCATCTTTCAAAGAGTTCATGGTAATGGAGATCGTACAAAAAAGAAATAGATTCTTACATTTTTTTATGTCTAAAATAGACAATACTAAAGTGAATTCGATCTTTTATTTGATTGACCCACCCATAAGAAAAACAATTATTTTCAACAGATAGTAAGAGGACAAATTTATATGTATCTTCAAAATCCAAAATGTAGTTTAAATATATTTCTACTATATATTATATTAAGATACTATTCAATTTTATTTAAATAAGCTGCCTATTGTGTTAATTTTTTATGCAGTAGATAATGTTTTTCTACTATATATTAACTATAAAATTTTGGTCCTGCAAAAAAAACTATAAATTTTTTTTCTATTTGGAATGCTTAAGTGTGAATTTTGTCTTTTGAAAAATCAATTATTTCTGTATATTAACTACTCCCTCCGTCTACTAAATATTATCATTTTAACTAATTCACAGTTTTTAAGATAACAATTGACTGAATGAGGTGATTTACTAATTTACCCTTTCATAAATGTTATACTCTATTTTCAAGACTTCGTTAATATGTTTAAATGTTGATTTCTATACTCTTCTCATTTTGTTATTGGATATTAAAATATGGTTATCTTGAAAGTTGAACAAATTAATAGGGGTAGGAATGGAAGACTTAGAGAAAAAACACATTGGAAATATAAAATGACAATAAAAAAGAAACATCAAAATCCCTCTAAAACGACAATATCTAGTAAACGGAGGGAGTAGTAATTATCACCCTTTCTTTCATATACAACTTATTTATTTGTTTGCATTAGATACCCATTGTATTTCCGACAAATTTTTGGGAAATATATAACTTTTTTAAAAAATGAACCAAGGTTAAATAGTAGCTGTTGAAGTTTCCATCATCCGTCGCGTTCAAATTTCAAACTGATTTCTCTTTCACTTATTGCCATGATATAGGATTTTGATAAGTTAAATGCCATTCATTTTCCATCTTTACCTTTCAAATCCTATTCTTTTTATATTTGAAAAGGATCACATAACTTCCTTGTTTTTTTAAAAGGAATTTGTAGCTTCCCCAACTTTTAAAAGTGCATCACTTCGTTCTCTGAACGTTGCGAGTCAGCTTTTGATTGGAGAGAGAAAATCAGGATAAATGACATTTTTTAAAAATCGTGCCAATCAAAAGTTGAAATGTGACATTAACAGGGTTAAATGATCCACTTTTTAAAAGTTGAATAAACTATGAAATCACTTTGAACAAATAAATACATTTTTGAAAAAAAAAACTAAAAATTAATGGTGTATTTAGCATTAAAAAATAAATTAATTAATGAAATAATTATAAGATTGTTTGCATTCCTAATACTAAAAATGATTAGAATTATTTGTTAATTACCGTTTGGGTTGTCTTTTTATTCTAAATAATAATTGTGCCAATGCCTCCTTGATTAAGATAAGTACTATAATAACTAAAATCCATTATTGATACTTCTAGTAGTTGAAGAAACCAAAATTTTAGCATCTTTCTTTTTCTTTAGTTAAAGATTAAGTAAACAATTATAGAAATCTTATCAAATACATTAGTGTTGTAAATATATATTTTGAAACATATGTATTGATGTCCATTGATATCAAACTTAACTCTTTATTAATACTATATAACTTATATCTTTAAATATCATTGTATTTGTCTATAAATATAGACTTACTCCATTGAATTAATAAGTAGAATAATTTATGTATTCCTTACTTTCTCTCCATTTATCTTATGCTTCACATTTCTAGAGTTTATATTCTTGTATGTTCATTTTATTTACAACACGTTATCAGCATGAATTGCTCTTTCGAACAATACAAACAAGAACATACATGAAACATGATTAATGGGGAAGTCAATCTTTTCTATCTTAGATTCTATTATTATTGTTAGTTATCTATATATGTAATATTTCTTAATTCTTTTGAATAATTTTGCTGACAGAATTTTTGCATATGGAGAATGATGTTTCGTTTAACAATAGATTAAGTCCATTTCATCAAGATTTGGTGAAGTTTTTTATTAAATTAATTTTGATTTGCAAACAATATTATACGTTATAATATTATATGAAAGATTAAAACTGTAATATTCGACTATTAAAGCTCCTGAAGATCTTTTGTAAAAGTTTTGAAGGATATATGTTTACAATTTTAAATTAATATAAATGTGCTAGCAATTTCCAAGTGGAATGGAAATATAAAATCAATGAATGATTTCCACCCGAAGTGGAAGAATAAAACTGATGAATGATTTTCACTTGAAATGGAAAAATATCAGTTTTGAATAGTTTTCACTTGAAGTGGAAAATAAATTTGATTAATAGTTTTTACTCAAAGTAAAAAAATAAACTGATGAATAATTTTCACTTGAAATGAAAAATCAAATTGATTATTAATTTTCACATGAAGTATAAATATTCATATTGATGATTGATAATCTATTAGAAGTGAAAATCAAGTTGATGATAATAATAATCGCCGGAAGTGAAAAATGAAAGGAAGATTGACGTCAATTTAAATATGATAAATATATTAAATATTATGCTTTCAAAATGAAAAAAAGTTCCCTTGATGATAGGGTAACATAAAATTTATTAAGGGTTTGTAAGAGCAGTAGCAATTTATCAAGGGGGAAAGTGTAAACTGCTCTATAAGAGCCAGTATTACGGTATTAACACAAATAAAAATTGTTGAGTGCTCTAGAACAACTATTATTGAAAAGCTCTTGAAGAAGTCATGTTGATTTCGAAAAAAAATTATTTATAAATAATGCATTATATTACCCAAATTCTCACAAAAATTGAATAAAGTTTAAAATATATTCACAGGAATGAATATTATATTGAAACTGTGAGTGAAGACATTAAAGAATGTCATTATGTTATAAACATATCTTGAGGCTAGTTTGATTGTAAATTAGACGTTTGCAATTTGGATACTTATGAAATTTGACACAATTGACTAAGTCATCGTAGTTCGATATTGATGACAAAATTTACAAAAAAATGCACATGGGCAATTATTAAAGAACCGAAAGTTCCTTCAAATAATGAATTAAGTTTTGATGCTTGTTCGCAATAAAAATTAACAATAAACCTTCTAGGAGTAAGGTTGAATTGACTCTCCTATCATTTTAAGAAAGCATATACTATGTGATATAAGTGGATCAATTCATCTACAATATAAATGATTAAGTTTGTAATATAAGAACACTTCTTAAAGAAGTACAATTACCTAAAGTTAATACTTTAATTAGATGCTCACATGGATGTTTTCGAATATAAATTGAGTTTAAAGTTGAACATCATGTAACACATGTTCACACTCAAGCTGGTCTGGTAGAACCATGTATTAAACGTTTATCGCACCATAAATGATTATGCGAAAATCAAATATTAGAGTGAGGAATGCAATATTGTGCAATTATTTTCATAATTATTACCAAAAAGTTATGATGATTATTTCCCCCACAATATCTTTTGATCACAAGTCTAACGTTTCTTATTTAAGAGTTGTTTTATTATGATATACGTGCCTATAATTTCATTATAATAGATCAAAAGAGATTAGAAATTTATGTTGGATATAAATCTCAATTAATAATTAAGTATCTTGAACCTTTAAAATACAATATCGCAAGATTTGCAAACTGTCAAATATGATGGAAGTATTTTCCCAAACTTAGGGGAAGCAAGTAGAAAGATCATTTTGGAAAAACCAATTTAATATAATGTTTCCTCATTAGTTAATATTGAAATTCTTGAAGTATAAATTACAATATCGCTATATAAATATAATACGCCTGAAGCGTGGATAACCAATTGATTTACATAATAAAATCCTTGAAATTTGTTGATAATAAAGATAATATTGTTGAGGATAAATGTACTAATATATTTACACTTCTTGTAGAAGTAGTAGCACTTGAAGTGCAAACACCCGAAATTATTGAAAATGTGTAAAGTCAACTAAATTATATTAGTACTAATAAAAGATGAATTTGATATTAAATTGTTATAGACCATATTTTGTATGTAACATAGAAATGAGAATATGAATTGAATTCAATTAGTTAATTCCAGTAGAATTAACTCTATTGGAAAATAAAATATTTTGGACATGTAGTTCGAATAACAAAAAGGGTAAAATCGATGAGAAATATATTATTTTCTTTATCACTATATTTCATATTCTTAACTTTTCTTTTATTTATATTATTAATAATTCATAATATTTGATAGATTGGCAAAGATTATTGTATTGTTTAAATTAGATTAGGTCATGTGGTAAATCAGCAGCCAAAGAAGATTCAATGACAATTTACGAACATAATGCATCATGCATCACACATCTCAATGGTAACTATATTAAAGGAGATCAAGTCAAACATATTTCACCCAAATTCTATTACATTCATGATCTCATGAAGACTGGTCAAGTTGACATCTACGAAGTTAAATCAAGCGACAGTCTAGCAAGTACTTTCACTAAGATATGTGAGTAATATTGGAATATGCCAGCTCATGGATATGTCTTGACCATTGTATTTTTTAGCGGAAGTAAAACTGCATACGGATATTGTACTCTTTTTCCTTCACTAAGTTTTTTGTCCCACTAGGTTTTCCTTACCAAGGTTTTAACGAGGCATATTCATATTGCATAACGCGAATAGAGGAAATAAATATTGCACTCTTTTTTCCTTAAATAAAGGTTTTGTCCCGCAGAGTTTTCCTTGGTAAGGTTTTTTACGAGGCACTGCCCCATTCACGAAAATGGACATCAAAGGGGAAGTGTTGTAAATATTTGTTTTGTAACATATGTATTGATGTCAAACTTAACTCTTCATTAGTTACCATGTAACTTATGTCTTTACATATCATTTTATTTGTCTATAAATATAGACTTACTTCATTGAATTAATAAGTAGAATAATTTACTTATTCCTTACTTTCTCTCCATTTATCTTATGCTTCACGTTTCTATAGTTTATATTCTTGTATGTTCATTTTATTTACAACAATTAGCACCTCTTTGTATTTAATAAAACTAATTATTGTCCTTTATATTTTACATTTTCTCATAAATAACTTCATATATTTTACTTTTATTATATTGTTTTTTAAGAGAAAAGGGGTGGAGTACGAATTCGGGGCAAACATCCCAACTATGTTGGTACCCCGGCTTACCTACAATGCACCCCACCACAATATAATTATAGAGCGAATTTCAAATCGTGAATCGTCCAAAAGCTATAAAGGTATCGTACACATGAAATGCTTAAATCAATCAAAAGGTTGGAATCTAAAAAAGATAATGATATATTCATAATCTTAAAGAGTAGCCAACACCGATGAAGATTAGCTTTAAACAAGTCATCGCTCCCATGAGTTCCTTTAAAAGAAAATTTGCTCCTCTTCTTCCAAATGCTCCTTGTAATAAAAACCATAAAGCCATTGCAAATTCTCTATTAGTGTCCGAATTGAAAGAGATCTCCAAAGCAACATGAACTCATACGAATGAGGATGGAAATACCAAATCATTTGAAAGCCCTACACCAAATTAACCAACTTTCATGACAAAAAAAGGAATAAGTGATCCACTGATTCACTAGCAGAGCAAAATAGACAAACTGAGTCTGTGATGGAAGCGGAACCACGAGATAAAAGAAATTCCCTCGTCGGTATTCTCCTATGAAACAAAAGCCATGCAAAAATCATACACGGGGGAGCATACAAGTTTCCAAATCAGCTGGGATCGGCTAATTATTTCCCTCACAATAGCTGGCGTAAAAAGACACAGCCTGGTTAATTCTTTTTATCTCGAGACTCCATAGAAATCTATCACCATTAAGCGAGAATTCAAGAGTAATTTGAGTGTCAATGGAGGCTTCAGAGGTTGATGTCGAGAATAGTGATGGGGCTGCCAAAATTACCAGTCATTTCAGCTCAATACACCACTCTTGTTCAACCAAACGGAGTCATCTATGCAAAACCGGTCTGCCTTGTGTAACGCTACCAAATTGCTCGACACACAACTGATTTATCGATCCATTTTTCCATTCACAAAGCTCCCATAAATCATCAAATAAATCCTTCAAAGGTTCCCGAGATTTCTGGTTGTCCAACAAAAAATGGGTCGAGATACTAGTGCCCAACCGAAAATATAGTTTGACGAGAAAAAAATTCTAGAATTGCTAATTTCGATAGCAACAATTAATAACATTCATCCATACCGGTGAGAGTTTCAAATAATCGCATTCAAGTATATCTCATCAAGAGGAAGAAACCATGACGTTTGGCATAAAAAATAGCCCATAGTGACTCATCATCACTTCTACGAAGACGCCCTAGCCATTTAAGGAGTAGACTATAATTTGTGAGTTTGAAATTGCAAATATATAAACCACCCAAGTGTTTAAGCAAGTTTATAGTGTCCCAACTTACTTTGCACAAACTGTTGTTAACCGAGTCTCCCCTTCATAAAAAGTTCCTCATAATACACACCAACTTTTGTCTTTTTCCACCTTTAAAGAAAGAAAGCATGTAAATCGAAATAGAAGAGAGTACCAATTTAATCAAGATCTCCATTCCCATAAGATAGACACTTGCCTTTCCAACAGGCCAATCAATTTTGAAGTTTTCTCACTAACATGTCCCAACTACCACAGCTTAGGAGCTTATAACTCAAAGGAGCCCCAAGATAACACAAGAAATTTCTCAATTTTACAGCCAAGCTTTGAAGCACAAGAGCAAATGGTGAAATCATCAACATCAATTCCAATTAAAGAAATTTTGTGATAATTTACTTTCAAACCCGAAATCATCTCAAAACATCGGAGAATACTAATGAAAGGCTGAATTAGAGATACATCCGTTGGTAAAAAACATATCATATCGTCTGCAAACTGAAGCAAAGAAATATCTAGCAAAGAGTGTTAAATTTTGAAATCCTGAAGCAAACCTTCCTAAATAATCTTGTCAATGAACTATTTGAGACCCTCCAAAGCTAAGACAAAAATAAAAGGTGATAAGGGATCACCTTGCTTCACGGATTGGGTCGCCTGGGCTCCCATTGATTAAGATAGAAGTGGTGGAATTAATACGGCAGCCCCTTAGTAACGAAATCCACTTGTGATAAAATCCCTTTTTATTCAAAACCAAATCAATATATGTCCAATAATATTATCTAATGTCTTGTGGAAATCCAATTTCAAAACAAAACCAGCTCAATGACATTGTTAAACCGAATGAATTGCTTCAGAGGCTACGAAAGAGAATTCGTGAAGATTTCTATTCTTAACGAAAGTGAATTGATTTCTGGAAATGCAAAGATAACAACTTTGTAACCACCTTGTAGACCACATGAATAAGAGCTATAGGTTTGAAATTTTGAATCAAACAACTCCCCTGAATCTTTGGGATTAGAATAGTAAACTACACTTTAATCGAGTCCGGTAAAAAAGTATTCTCATGGAAGTGACCAAACGAATCTATGAAGTCTTCTATTTAGAAAATTCCAAGCCCGCTTATAGAAAAAAAGATTGAATCCATCGGGCCTCGGTGATTTATTCTCATGATAAGAACAAACCGCATCCCAAACCTCCTTCTCCGTATAAGCCTCCTTCAAGAACCGATTATTACTTTTAGAAATTTGGGAGAATCGTAGCTTTGGTAGCGAAAGTCAAACTGATAAAGGAGCTGTAAAAAGATCCGGATAGAAAGTATTAAATCGTTTAAGAAATCTCTTCCAAGTCAAATGAGAGTGAACTGTTCAACTCAAGGCCAGAGATCGATTATTTTTTAAGCGGGCTGAAGCTGTCCTATGAAAGTAGCTCATGTTGTTAACCCTAAAAGTGATAATTCCACTCTCGATTGCTGATTTCTAATGTTTTCCAAGTGAAGTCTCCATTGGGCAAGATCAGATTTCATTGAATTCAGCTTAGCTGCTGCCTAAACATCGAGAGGTCGAATACATACACTGCTCATCTTGGATAAAACATGGTATTCTAATTTTTTAATTTTCTTCTATAAATTACCGAAATTAGAAGTGTGCCAAGACTGAATAGACTTTCCCAAAAGCCCCAAATGGAAGGAAAAATCATGGATATATGCTTCTCACAAATTAACTCACATTTGTTTCAAATAAATGGGAGAAAATCCTTGTTATCCCACCAACAATTCAGGGACCTGAATTGCATTGTGTTATCCACTTTTCCACTGATAAGTTTAATAACTAGTGATTCCAAGAACTTATTCGTGAGACTTGACTACACACGTTTCGTAAGGCTTATCCTCAACTAATGGTGCCAAAAACTTGTTCACAAAAAATGTAGGTGTGTCAATACCTCTTATCAAATAAAAAAAAGATGATAACTGCAAGTATACAGTTGCGATGTAGTTTTAAAAGATATCGAACCCACAGGGAAGGAACCAAGTCTAAGGAAAAACAAGGAAAGACAAAGTAAAAGAAAATAAAAATAGATTTGAGATTTTTGGATAGGGAGATTAGAATGAAAAGTTGAGTAAATATAGATGTGGAAGATTAGAGAATCTAAATATATAGAATCTTCACTACGAACAAGTATA